>VWPW01008662.1:0-16323 GCA_013389825.1 Crypturellus undulatus | reverse complement strand
GCGCCTCGGGGCGGGAGGCTCCCGGGGGGACGCGCGTGGGGTCCGTGCGCGGGGTCCGTGCGCGGGCAGGGGCCGCCGCGGCGGGTGGCGTCGGGTCGGGTCGGGTCGAGCAGCCGCGTCGGGGCGGCGGCGTCTGCTTGAGACAGCCCAGTTACGCGCTTCGGTTGTGTGTCCGGCTCCCGCGTGAGCTTCGTCTGGGTCTCCGTGCGCTTCGCGAGCAGCGAAGGGGTGCCGGTCTGCCGCGCTCCCGTGCGCTCCTGTCGCGCATCCCCTCAGCCTCGGGAGAACGGCTGAGAGGACGGGAGGGTGTGAGCCGGGCTGCGGTGTGCAATCCCCTCCTGCCGCTGTAAACAGCCCGGTACGCGTGTCCAAGAAGTGGGAGGTGGAGGATGGGGGACGGTCGGGGGAAAGAAGGAAATACGCGTTCGTTCTCAAAGAGCACGGGGAGTTTGCCCAAGAGGAGAAGTCTGCCCAAGAAGAGAGGAACTGAGAGACAAAGTTTTCAAAAGATGCAGGTGACAAGGAGAAAGTTGTGGCAAGCTGTCGGGAAGTTACTGTGCTCTAAGGAAGCAGTCAGGAGGTACCAGTTTATTCTGGACAAAACTAAGGGAGCAAAGAAGATGTGGAACATCACTTCCCGTACGGAAAAGCAAGGTGCCAGACCCTGGTTGTCCTGTATTTCCATTGTGGGAGCAAGATGGCAAACCAGGTTAATGTGATACTTTGTTGGTGTTTTGTAGCAAGCAATAAAGAAATTTGTTTCTCTCATTTCTTTTTTTTTTTGGGGGGGGGGGAGAGAGAGAGAGAGGTGTAGGAGGGAGCTTGCACTACACTATCTTTGGAAGATCAGGAAGAAACAAAAGCAATCAGAATTAAAATTCTATGCTACATAACCACATAGCCTTATAACCGTATAATGAGCTTGTCATTATAGAGAAAGGGGAAATTAATGTGACATATCCGCCGACACACGTGGAATCGTTGATTTATTTCCTTGCACTACCTCAGGCTCAGCTGCTCAAGCTCAAAGCTGCCCAGGANTTTATTTCCTTGCACTACCTCAGGCTCAAAGCTGCCCAGGCTTTTTGCATGGTGGTTTGCAGGTAGCAGCTTCATGGAGTTGCTCTTGCCTCTCTGTGTCTTCAAGCAGCTTCTCTCCCCACCTCACCCCACTCTTGGCCGTGCTTAGAAGAGCTCCACCTCAGGAGCCTCCCACAGGTTCGTATTTTAAACCCAGCTTGCCCGACGTGGGCTCACCACTGAGCGCACTGTGATTAAGCCACGCACCCAGAAGATGAGATCATGCAATGCTGAGGAGGTCAATTACTCACAGCAGGGCTTGTGGTGAAAGGTTTTAGCAGGCAGGCACATCTTAAAAATTATTCATATTTTAAAATATTCATATTNAGCTCCACCTCAGGAGCCTCCCACAGGTTCGTATTTTAAACCCAGCTTGCCCGACGTGGGCTCACCACTGAGCGCACTGTGATTAAGCCACGCACCCAGAAGATGAGATCATGCAATGCTGAGGAGGTCAATTACTCACAGCAGGGCTTGTGGTGAAAGGTTTTGGATACACCAGCAGGCAGTCACATCTTAAAAATTATCCATATTTTTAAAAATTCATATTTTTAAAATGGGGTGTTTAATTCAGCTGTTAGTGAAACCTCATCTCTCTGTAACCAAGTGAGCAGTAAGGTAGGTTGACAAAAGCACAGCAGTAATCTGCTTATCACTCCGGCACCTCCTTGCTGTATCATCTCATGTCCAAAGCCAAGTACATCACCTGTAACAGGCACTTACCTGGGATGCTGCCCCAGGAGTCTTCTTTTAGGGGCACAAACCAATCAATCTTGCTGTAGTGCCCCAAAGCGCAGGCTACCCCCTGGCTCCCCATCAGAAAGGGAGCAAGGAGGGTGCTGTTCATGCAGCCTTTTTGCCAGTCCTGGGCAAGGACCCAGCTTGTCGTGTTTCCCTGCAAGAGACCTGTCATTCTGTGGACTTAAAAACATTCCCAGCACTGAAATTTCTGCTACTCTTTCTGGACCTCTCTTCAGAAGAATTAGCTTCTCTAGGCATCGCAAAGCTGCTTTATGCAAGTGGGCATGCTTTGGCTGTGCTTATTAAAACCTATGTATTTAACTTCTTTTTTCTTCTCATTTTCAGCATTTTTTTTCTCCATTTCCTATTACTTCCCCTTCCCACCTCTTTTTTTTTCTTTTTTTTTCTTTTTTTTTTTCATATGGCTACAGTTTTCTCCAATGAGGAGAAATGGATTTTATCTAAAGAAACTAAAATGGGTAAATATATCAACTCTTTTACTTATGTGCCAGTCACTGGGTTGCATAACAGAGTGTTTCATTCTCATTTTGTGTGGGAGACAGTGAAATATTAGTATCTGTAGCGTTTAAGGGTGCCACAGAAAGCCTTGTGAGGCTTCTCCCCCATCAGGAGAGTTGGGCATGGTCTCCTGGACAGGCAGGGCTTTAGGACAGTAAACATGTAGTTGAATTTCTCCATGCAGTCACTGAGTAACAGCTACCTCAGGTAAAACATACATATTTTAATGTTTGCTTTTAGCTACCTAGCAGCACTGACTGTATGTTGAATGCATACTGCCTTAATCCGATGGGATACAACAGCTTTCTTGCCTATTTTGACAAAGGTTTGTTATTTGTCTTTGTCTTTTTCTTTTTCTTTTTTCTTTTATTTTTTTTTTCAATGCGGGTTTTGCATTTGATGTTTGAGCATTTAGACGGGTGTTTCCTGCTCATTTCCCACTAACACTAGTCTGGGGTGAAGAACAAGCCTGCATTTTGCCTTTCAGGTAGCAAACCGATGGATGGTTGTCAGATGCAGATCTGTTCACTCAGGGCAGTTTCCTTCACAAAGCAGATTCACAAAACCGTAGAGGAAGGATAACACCTAGTGGGTGTAACCTGCATTGCAATTAGTAAATGTAAAGGGTTCCAAAACATTCATCACATCACCCAAGATATGTAATAAACAGAAAAAACAGGTTTTAGTCATAAAAATAGCTGTAAACTGTTATATTACTGTAGTGAACCTCTTCCAGAGAAACGACACAACATTTTACCCCATTCTTAGCTAAAGCAGGGTTGAGCATTTATTACATCTTCAAGTCTGTATTGAGCAAAATGCTATTACTTTGATTAGAAAAGTCCAATTAAAGGAATCATTTCAGTGTTTAATACTGAATTCAGTAAAATATTTATCTTTCTGCATACAATGCAAGGAAAGGAGTGAATGATATAAGCTGAACTGGAAGCTCAAGGATGCTGCCTGAGGCTTTATAACCTTGCTTAGAAAATTCAAGAAAACAAATCTGCTTAGTCCCACAGAATATTTTAGTTACTAAGCTGGGAGCTCTTCACATTTCGGGGTCTTACAGGAGCTCTAAAATGCATGTTGTTCTGTAGGTTTGGCAGTCTGTGGATGGCTAACAGATAAAAACTTTTCCATTTCTGAATCCCTGGCTGGAGTGCACCTATCAGGCTCACCCCTCAAGTGATACCAGGTGAAAAACTTGAGTTGTATGTGATTGAGTAATGTCTGCGTGCTCAGTCCCATGGGCTTTAGGTAGCTGCAAAAGCATATTTCTAGATTTGCATATTTCTGGTGTATTGTAAAAGAATTTTACAATTCTGGTGAATTGTAAAAAGTGTTATTTTTGAAGTTGTGCATCAGTAGTAAAGACTGTGGCTGTGTGTTTGCATATGTGTTTGGATATATGAAACCAGAGCTGCATGTTCCTGGAAGTCCAATCATTATGAAAATGCGTATGCTCAAGCCAGAACAATACTGATGAATCAGAGAATAATTCTGGTTGGAAGGGACTTCAGGGGGCCGTGAAGTGCTCGAGCATTTTGCTCTTCCCATGGCACGTAGAGATGTTACACTCAGTAACGTTGTGAACGTAGCGCTCTGCAGAGTTTGGGGAAGGTGAAAGGAACAAAGACTTCGACTTGTCCTGAGTAGAGGAATACTGGGTTAGAGAACACTTAGGTAAACTTGATGCCCACAGATCCATGGGCCCTGATGGGATGCACCCAAGAGCGCTGCGTGAGCTGGTGGATGTTCTTGCTAAGCCGCTCTCCATCATCTTTGAAAGGTTCTGGAGAACAGGGGAGGTGCCGGAGGACTGGGAGAAACCAATGTCACGCTGGTCTTCAAAAATGGCAAGAAGAAGGATCCAGGCAACTGCAGGCCAGTCAGCCTTTCCTCTATCCCTGGAAAACCGATGGAACAGCTCATTCTGGCTGTTGGCTCTAAGCATGTGGAGGACAAGAAGGTGCGCAGGAGTAGTCAGCATGGATTCACCAAGGGGAAATCATACTTAACCAGACTGATAGCCTTCTATGATGGAGTGACTGGTTGGGTAGATGAGGGAGGAGAAGTGGATGTCATCTATCTGGACTTCACCAAGGCTTTTGACAGCGTCCGTCACTGCATCCTCTTGGAAAAGCTCCGGAAGCGTGGGATAGATTAGTGGATGGTGAAGTGGATTGGGAATTGGCTGGATGGCAGAGCCCAGAGGGTGGTGATCAGCGGTGCGGAGTCTAGTTGGAGGCCTGTGGTTAGCGGAGTGCCCCAGGGATCAATCCTTGGTCCAGTCCTGTTCAATTTATTCATCAATGACCTGGATGAAGGCACAGAGTGCTCCCTCAGCAAGTTTGCAGATGATACGAAGCTGGGAGGAGTAGCGGATACTCCAGAGGGCTGTGCTGCCATCCAGAGGGACCTGGACAGACTGGACAACTGGACGTGAAAACTTTCATGAAGTTCAACAAGGCCAAGTGCACGGTCCTGCACCTGGGGAAAAATAACCCCAGACACCAGTACAGGCTGGGGACCGACCTGCTGGAGAGCAGCTCTGCAGAGAAGGACCTGGGCGTCATGGTGGATGACAGGTTGACCATGAGGCAGCAGTGTGCCCTCGTGGCCAAGAAGGCCAATGGCATCCTGGGGTGCATTAAGAGGAGCATCTCCAGCAGGTCGAGGGAGGTGATCCTGCCCCTCTACTCAACCCTGGTGAGGCCACATCTGGAGTACTGTGTCCAGTTCTGGGCCCCACAGTACGAGAGGGATGTGGAGCTGCTGGAGAGAGTCCAGCGCAGGGCCAGGAGAATGATCAGGGGCCTGGAACATCTGCCCTATGAGGAGAGGCTGAGGGAGCTGGGCCTGTTCAGCCTGGAGAAGAGAAGGCTGAGAGGGGACCTGATCAGTGTGTACAAGTACCTCCAGGGAGGCAGTGAGGAGGATGGGGCCGGCCGGCCTCTTTTCAGTGACAGTGGCCACCGTCAGGACCAACCAGACTGATAGCCTTCTACACAAACTTAAGCACCAAAAGTTCCACAGGAACTTAAGAAAATTTCCTGACAGTGAGGGTGACAGAGCCCTGGAACAGGCTGCCCAGAGAGGTTGTGGAGTCTCCTTCTCTGGAGATCTTCAAGACCCGCTTGGATGCAGTCCTGTGCCACGTGCTCTAGGTGGCCCTGCGTGTGCAAGCGGGCTGGACCAGATTATCTCTAGAGGTCCCTTCCAACCTTAATGATTCTATGACTGACAGCCCTAAACTCTGTTGCACCTCCTTCCATCTGCATGGAGCAAGTAAGCAGCTAGTGTAGCTCAGAGCTATGTTGATTTCCTTCAAACACCTCTGCAAAACCAGAAAGACAAAAGCTACCCTATCAATGCCATGGTGACACACAGGTTATTGCTGCCTCCATAAGGAAAACCATTAAATAGGGGTATTTTCCACACAAATCTTGAGCATCATGGAGTTTAGAGGACACTAGAAATGAGGCAATGCACTTTTTTTTTGCCAAATATGGAAGTACTTCTAACTTCTTTTCAGAGGAATAGGAAAACATGATGCTGATTTCCCTGCTTTGGTTAAGTATGAGGAAGTTACAGCTCTGTCAGATAACAACAACAACAACAAAACACCCAGGACCTCTATGTCACTTTGTAACGGGCAGTGGTGCAATATCTTACATGCACAGTGTATGATACTCTTCTACCTTGATAAATCATGCATATCCCCTACGGGCTAGCTTTAGATCAGGATTTTAGATCAGTGTTCTGTCTGTGAGCCTTGGCTTTCAGAAATTAATCATCTTACACATCTCTGCAAAACGTTTGATTCACATCTTCAAATCTTCCCTTGGCAATTTTCCTCTGTGAATAAGCAGCATTCAAACCTGGCTCCAGTAATGACAGAAAGACGATCAGACCTTGCCAAACATGAGTGGAAGTTTCATTGATCTTTTACATTAACCGTCAAGGTGGAAATCTTAGAATTTTGCAGCATGAAGAGTCAGCAAAAGTTTCTCCTAATGGGGAAAATGCAACACATCATTATCTATGCGTGTAAACAGAGCTGATCAAGGTAGGAAACAACCTGCACTCTCACTTATTAGCAGCCTGCCTCCTTACAGCTCATAAGTCTTGTATCAAAATTAATTCTGACAACGTATTTCCACAAAGAAATTTTAAGTGTATTGGTATAATCCTTTTGAACAAACTCAGTTCTTCAGAGATCTATGTGCTATTGGTTTTGCAGGTATAAACAACCTAAAACAAATACTGAGAACACTTAGAAGCACATGATTTTCTATTATTTTTAATCATCATATTTAACTAGTAATAATGATGATGGCAGTTGTGTTTCTTCTTCTTTTTCTTTTTTCTTCTTTTCTTCTTTGCCTTGCTTTAGCTGGGATTATCAGAGGTGTCTATTCACTAATGTAGCTTTGTCATTTTATCAAAATCTTATCTACTGCCAGTAAGCAACGCCTAATTCATTTGGCTAGTTCATTTTGACAGTACTGTCTGCAAACAACTTGGTTATACTGGGTTGGTTTTGTTTTTTTCCCCCTATAGAGATCTAAACCTGCATTTTCTGTGGCAGTGCTGAATTTGTCCCTGTCAAACCTTGTTTGTTCCACAACTCATCTAAACTAATTTACGACATCAAACTGATCAGGAATGAGCAGCTTAACAAAACGCATATGGTGTCTCCCAGGAGCCTGCTTGCTCACGTCTCTGTAGCACATCAGTCCTGAGGGATGTTCAGAATATGATGAAGGTGGCTCCAGCTTTTTACCGCATTTTAAATACTGGACTCTACAGGCTACCAAATGCTATCATCTCCCCTGATATAGACTGAAATGAAGTAGTTCTTTAGAGCCTCAGTGCTCCCATGTGGAAATGGAAAACATCATTTATATGCACAGAAGCGGAGAGACCCTTTGCTGTTGAGATATGCAAGTTTTTTTCCTGGTTCTTTGGCCCCCGAGTGCAGGACGCCTATATGGTATGCAGCTCCATAAGCTCCTAGCTGTTCCAGGTATCCTGGAAAATATCTCTTCTGTCATGACCTTGCTCAAGTGCATGTCACTCATGAGTGTAACTGGGGTCCATGCCAGAGGGAACATCTGCGAGTGAAGGCTGTAGCTGGGTACAGGTAGCTCCTGCGGGCAGTTTGTCTTGATGTGCCAGAATGAGAGGCTGGAACGTCAAGCGTGCTGATACCTGCCTGACCTGCCGCATAAACTAACACGTCAGATGGACTATGTTTCTCTCCCCTTACTTGACAGGGCAAGTGATTTTCGGCCTAACTGCTGGTGATCTCTGCCTGGTGAGTGAAATAGCACAAGTCACCCTTCGCTAGCACCAAACTTTAGTTTGCTGGACCTTTTAATTCCTCAAGTGCCAGCCCTCATCTTCAGCGGCGCTTCCAGAACTTCTCTTTCCCATTATCCACTGCATAACCCAACCTGATTTTCTCTTTGGACTAAGCTCTGTTTCTTCAAGGCAAGCTCAGAAGGAAATTGGAATCAGCTTCCTCAAACAAAGTTGATGCCGCCCCAGCCTAAGGATGTACCATGCTAACGAGTTGTTATTGCGTGGAGTAATGGAAAGCAGTTGTCCCTTATCTGTACAGAAACTCACTGTGGTGGCCACAGTTCATTAGTAGGTAAGATTCATAAGTTGGTCTACCTCCATAGAAATGTTTACAGCGCATATTTTTCTCATTAGCTGGAGAGTCCACAATGGGATTAAATTATTGTGGAGTAATTACGGAGGAGTTACCACTCTCCTGGATACGGATTTCTCAAAGTCTGTCTGCAGTATATGGAAATATTCATCCCGTATATAGGCATAAATTACTAAGGTTATTACTAAAAACTAACCAGATATAAATGGAAGAAATGAGAGACTGTTAGGACATTTCTTGAATATACAGAATGAAGAATAAACTTGTTTAATTTTAGCAAAGTTTTAATGATGCAAACCTCTGAATTTACAAACAATTCACAGCCACTTAATTCTAGCAATGTGCAGAGTCTTTAAGCCCTCAAGAATAGGGGAATTAGGTTTTTAAAATGCTCTCCTCCCTTTGTATGCCTGCAAGCTGTTGGCAAAATAAAGATTACTTGGGCTTATGAATATGAATTTGAGGACTCAGGTAATTACATACATAAATTATTTTCTTATAAGAGCAACAAGGCAATTGCAGAAGTATATGCTATAAAATTATGTTAGTCTGCAAAAGGTTATATCCGTGCAAAGGGACTTATTGGTTTGTTCTCACCTTTTCATTTTATACATGCATTATGTGTGCATGCATTTTGCCAAACTGACAACTTCAAAAAAAGAACTGCTGTATTTATTATTGTTTGTATTTTTAACCATATGCCATAAGTTGAGAGTGTGTTAGAATGAATACAAAGTGCCCTAAATAAAGTCCTTTCAAATAAAACAAGCAAAAAAAATCTCCATCTCTAGGAGGTTAAATCATATAGAAATAGGGCAAGATTATAGGCTGGTGAAAGGGAAGCTTATCTGAGAGGCAGAAGATAAGTGTAAAGCCTGCAGTCAAAGTGATAAAAAAGCTTTTGAAATAAGAGAAGATCCTTTTTGTAAGTCAAGATTGTCTGTGACCGACAGTCTGAAAAAGGAAAAAAGAGAAGTTGCCAAACGTATTGCTTATTGAGGAAGAGAAGGAGAAGGAAAGAAATGAAATTTATAGCTAGGAAAAGGCAAATTAAACGTGTGGGTAGTAGGTAGCGTTTCTTTCTATGTTTTATGAGTTTTCAAGTATGTATTTTCAGTATTTTAGAGGAGTACAGGAGATACATAACCAGGTTTTAATACTGTATATAGAAAATAAATGCGGTTATTCAGACTTTTCTGATATTGCTTTGAAGAATAAAACAAATACTAGAACCCTACCCACATGACCTCTGCACTTAAGGGTAGAGGCTGCCATGACTCTTTTCTTGACTCGTGTTAGGAAAATTTAGTGTTTGGATCCCTGCCTTTTGACAACAGTACACACGCGTTTAGGGCATGTTCTGTTTACTTTCACCAAACACAAAACCTTGCTGCTCTCACAGTGCTAGTCATGGTGAGTTTCCTTGCATGATTTAAATAGTTCCTATTCTGTATCACATTCAACTTATCATCTGAGGCACAAGTGCTAGGTTCCATAAGAAGCTTTATGATAGTAGCCAGCTCCAGGTCTTAGCCACTCAATTCCCACTTACATTAATTGGAGTTGTGTAGCTAAATCTTTTCCTCGGCTTTGAGTGTCTGAACTCTTGTTATTATGCAAATCACAAATGCACAGTTCCTCTGGCAAGTTGCTGCACAGAAAAGCGTAGTGAGCTCAGTTCATTAATCCCGTCCCTACAGCCCAGCTATCATGACTTCAGCTCGTCACACAGTAGGTGGGTACGTGCTCTTTCCAACGGCGTACTGAAGAGAAGGGGAACAACGTGCAGCACATGTAATGGCACAGGAAGTCTGGGAATAGTTTGTCTGCTAAGTGTACAAATAAGCAAATATGTAGTAATTTACCCAGTATATTTCTCTCTTAACTTCTACTCTTTAACTTTTAGTTAAGTTTGAATTTCATAGAATCCAACTACTTCACCTTACAGTTAGATGATTTCTTGACTATTTTTCTGCCATGTGTTTGAGTTAGACTGCTAGTTTAATGCCGTAATTCATGNTACTGAAGAGAAGGGGAACAACGTGCAGCACATGTAATGGCACAGGAAGTCTGGGAATAGTTTGTCTGCTAAGTGTACAAATAAGCAAATATGTAGTAATTTACCCAGTATATTTCTCTCTTAACTTCTACTCTTAACTTTTAGTTAAGTTTGAATTTCATAGAAATTTGCTACTTCATCTTACAGTTAGATGATTTCTGGACTTTTTTCTGCCATGTGTTTGAGTTAGTTAGACTGCTAGTTTAATGCCTTAATTCATGTTAAGATTCATAACACTTTTCTTTGAAAGCAGGCATTGGCCTTGCACACCTCTTGGCCTGATGCATCCAGATCAGAACACAGTCCAATTTATCTCAGCTGGAAGATATCAGGCTGGTAGTAATGTTATTTGTCACGTTTCTCACAGCAGAGAATAGTGTCTGACTGTGGAAATATATCTCCTCTGCTCCATTCTTGCTCCAACTGCAAGCTAACCAGTTTGAGTTTCCACTGAAGGAGAAGGTGCGTTGTCAGGCATTTGTCTCCGTCAGGTTTCCTCTGACATCCTGGAGAGTTTCCAGGCACAGGCAGACGGACTAGGAGGGCAGTAGCAGAGCAAGAGTCATCAGGCTTATGTGTTTAAAGGATTTATGAGTGAGGACTCCAGTGGGGACCAAGAATGGCCATACAAAAGCAATGTTCTTAAATCTCAGGTAGTGTAGAAGCTGGCAGCTCGATTTGATAAGCAAAGACGTTCCTGATTCAAAGCATCGGAAGACGAAGTATAGGCGGGTTGCTGTAGTGCCACGCTGTGTGCTTTTTTTTTTTAATGAGAAAAGGATCTTTTTTTAGAATGTAGCACAGAGAAGATTTCTCCCAAAAGCCAGAAATCATTTTTTTTGCTGTAGAAATCCACATGCAAATATAGAGGTTGAAGTTCATGTCTCTCTGAATTCAATGGCCAAGTTTCCTGTTGTTCCAGCCAGGATGTCACCCAGCGTGTAGGACTAATTGTATGCGTGTCTTTCTGTATATGTTTTCTAGCGCAGACCTGGAAGCACAAATTTCCTAAAAATACAACATTTTTCCTTCAAGATGTATGTATTTATTGTTATAAAATCACCACTCTTTTTGCAGTTTTTGGCAACCTTTTTAGTTATTTAATCACAATCTAATCAAATTCTTTAACATAGGGCTCCAGGTTCTACCAGAGTTCAGTACCCTCTGACCATGTTGTCTTAGAATATTTAGAATATCTCCAAACACACGGAGACTGCAAAGTTTAATGCAAAACTTTACCTTGAGGATATTTGATGTTACAGGGGTGTTTTGGTTTAGCAGAGTGATCCAAAAATATACTGAAACCACAAGATGCATGTACACTTAGACAGTTCGATCCCAATACGTACGTGACTGCCATCACCTACCTATATGATATGCTCACTGTCACTGTGCTGAGTATCCCCAGGCAGGAAGGGATATTGGCTGAAGCCACTCAAGCCCCTTGTTCTCTTCAAAAATCCTTTGTTAGTTTTTGAGGTTTTATAATCTGTGTTGGGCTGACACACGTATATACTTCTCCCATTCTGGCCTGGCTATTTCAGGGAGATTCACATTATTTTCCTAAACGCAGGAAGAAACTTTTACACCTGGTGCAGTTAAGGTCTGTGGCTACTTACCTAAAGCAGAGGTCGCCCTCCCGCCCCTTGTGTTGAGATAAGCCAGTTCTCTGGGCGACAGCAGGGATTTAAGAGCTGCATCCTACCTGCTCCTGCACTTAATGGGGCCCTTTACTCTCTGAGCCTTTTCCTACTGTAGGGGTTATTGGTTGGTCACACGGACCTGACTTTTAAAACCTGGTTTTGGCTTCTTTGCTGCTGACTTTACAGTGATCTCTTAGATTGCCCTTCACCAGTCATGCCTGTTGCGGCTGAGTTAATCTCAAGAATTGTGTCTTGCTAGCCACAAACATTGGTGCCCCATTTCCAAAAAGATTTTGAGTAGTAATTATTAGTTTGTACCAATAATGTATTTTTAGTATTAAAAATATTGTGATGGTTCCCATTATGACCTTAATATAGTAACTCTTTGGGCACATTTCTGGTAGTGTCTGTCAGGGTTAAGACTTTTAAGATTTAAGCTAATAATTTCACCTGTATAGGACAGATGATGGTGAAAAAATATGAATACGTGCACTCTCACTCGTGGGTCATGAGCTTTAATATGACTTTGACCTTGATTTTCTTCTCTGTTGTTCTTCCTTTTTGGCAGCTGTCCATCATACCTTTCTGAAAAGCCGGTATTACCAATGCAAAGCTGCATTCTGGTGAGATGCTGATTGCCTGCCCTTTCAGCAAATCCCTCTCAAAGCTCTGTCCACTGAGCTAGCCAGGGATAACAGCACCCAAGCGTGCGACTAAGCCACAAAGCAGAGGTGACAGGGTGGCTGCTTTTCCTTTTGAAACCGTGCAGGAAGAGTAAAGATGACTGCTTTTATTCCTGATGTTTTGCCAAGGATGAAGGTGGTATCTACTCCTTCGGTTTGCAAGGGGGCCCAAGTTGTGTTTTCCCTGGTGAGAGGGAGAGACCTACGGCCATAGGAGCAGTAGGTGGCAGTGCTGGCCCTGGTGCAGTGTTTAAGGGACCGCAGCATCACAGCTTGAGGAAGCCTCTCATGAAATGCGTTTGGTAGTTCTGTTTCCTGCAAACAGGGGAACTTCTTGTAGGCAGTACCAGCCTTATCAAAGTGGGGAAACTTATCTCCAGGGTCCGAATTATACCCTTCTCTCTGTGCAGCTCTCCAATCATACACACAGTGTTTGCTCCAGTATATTTGAGAAGCAGCCCTTTTTTACTTTTATTTTTAACTCCAAATCTATTTACCTAAGAGGAGTAAACTATATGTCATTAGTAATGCAGTCTTCAATGGCAGCCCTATGGCCATCTATTCCTAGAGGTTAAAAGAATCCTACTGCTTTTGTGGAAGTAAAAAGCGGTTCCAGAACCACTTGGTTAATTCACAGCCAATCGGTTTGTTTCAGTACCTTTTTCAGCAATAAATACAGCCACAGTGTCATTGGCAGGGACAAATAGTATGAATGCAATAATGCTAGAGCTTCAAGAAGAAACTAGAACCCCCATCAGGGAGGTAGTAATGAGGATGGCAGGAAGGCAGTAACCGGGTGCTGGCCATGCTCTTGCTCTCTCCATCTCTGTTTGCAGTCCATGGCTCTGAGGTCAAGTGTCAGAGACAGCCAAAGCAGTCCAAAACATGAGATAAAAAAGCAATGCAGATAACTGAGGTCCAAAAGCAGAGCTCATTTCCTCAGCCTCCTCTGTTCATCAGTATAGATAAGCCAAATACAATTCTACTAACACAGAGTTAGGAGGAGAAGGAGAGGAAAGTTGTCTGACTAGATTGGGCCATAAACCTGTTACCCTGAGGGACTCAATTACGGGATGAATTAGTCCTCTAGAGTTTATGGGAGGTCAGTAAGATAAAAGGCAGATATATAATAAAAATATTTTAAAAAATAAATCTATAAATAATGTTTTATATCATTATTTTTATTTGACATGGGATGAGAAGTGAATCACTGTGCTCAGCAGTTCCAAGACCGAATACGATTAGATTTCTGCATAACCATCCAAGCATTTCTATCAGCTTATTCATTTTTTAGATAGGGATTGATTTTTTCTTTAATTTATATTCCTCAAATGGAACATCTGACTTACTAATGGACAATATATTTAATGCAGTGACACCAAAATAAAGAAAATCCCTGGCCTTTTGGAGAATTACATCCTGAAAAGACATACATGTCAAATTGGAGACACTTGGAAATTCCCTCTAAAATGAATTTGAAATGGTGTTCCTGTAAGGGAGGGTGTCGTATGAAGTGCATTTGAGAAAGGCCTGGAGCAAGAAGTAGTGTTTTGGTAAATCAGCAGAAGTCATTCCTTCCATAAGGGCAGTAAGGGGAAAGAGAGACGGAAGTGGAGGAAGGAAATGAATTGAGGATAATGCTTCAAGGATGAACATCAAGATTACTTGTGCGCTATCCTGCTTGGGCCAAATGAAGTAGACAATGGGAGAAGAGACAGCACTGGTGCAGATAAACATTAAATTAATAATATTGAACTAAACGAACGCATGCACGCACTCACTCCCCCATACAGAGGCCTGGAGGAAGTGCAGTCCTCTCTTCAGGTTTTTCTATTAGCACTTTATCATCTACTGCATGTGCCTCTCATCTTCCCATTGAATTATCCCTGTGATTAAAATATCTTATCGGGCAGGCAGTCACAACTGTGCACTACACTGCCGAATCGCTGTGACCCATGTTTTGAGTAGATGACCATGGTTCCTTTAAAACATGTGGCTGATGACAAAACTTGAGAGCATAAAATATCTGAACCCCAGTAGTGAGCAATACAGGAGGCTCTCTTACAAGCTAGAAGAACTGAATTTTTTATCATAAATATGCAAATCTTTGCATTCACACGCACAAAAGGAAAGTGGTTTTCTTTAGATCCGCACACACACAAAAAAAACGAAGAAGCAAATGTGAAAGGGCACAATAAAAAACGGGGAAGAAAATGAATTATGGTATTTGTCGTAAGAGGTTATCAGTGCAGCCTTCTGACTAGCTCACAGAGGCAGCCTTTTGAAGTCTGCGCTCCCTCTTCAGTCGGCAGATTTGAGCTTCAAAGACGGCGAGGCTGGGTGAAGAGGAGAGCTGCGCTCCTCTCCGAGCGGGGATGGCAGATGTGTCCCCCACGGCGGCATCTCCCAGGGGAGGCTGCACTGCATCAGGATGGTGGGCATGACTCTGGAGCAAGCTCCGCAGGCAGATTTCATGGAAGGGCTTATGCATTCTCCCTGCATTATTATCGATCCTCTCTGTTGCACGACGACCGACTACCCTACGGTCTTGCACTGTGGGGATTTCGTGTGGTGCGAGGGAGGGGAGATTTACAGCACGACTCCACAACTTGATTCCCAAGATCAAAATTTACTGCACAGGTTGCAAAGCAACAGTTCTTATCAGCAGAAACTTAGCTCAGCTAGAATCCTTGCTTTCTAATCACACTAAAAGTCATGCCAAAGACAACTACTCAGTAAACCGACAGAGCTAGCTAATTTATACTAGCCATAACTACCCAAATGAATGAGCCGGGAACACCAGTTCCAACTGATCTTACCCATGCATTGCCTCAATGGCCAAGGTACACTCCAACCCAGGAGGAAGTCCCTGTCTCAAGGGGTTCTGCGAGTTGGCAGATATTGTCACCCCAAGAGCCCAAGACAGCCTCCGGGGCCAGCCTATTCCTATCCTTCAGGGGAAGGTGGAGACGGAGTCACGAGGCTCCAGAGAGAACATTCCTTAGCTTGATCAGAAGTCTGTGCACATCCACACGCATGTGAACTCTTTCATTTAGCTCATTAGCTAGAGAAAAATTATTAATTAAGGTAATTGGCATAGTTTTGTAATAAATACCTTTAACTTTATTTGGTTATTATCTTCCCGAGCATATTATAATTCTCCTCAGAACTTTCCTACAATAAAAGGAGTAGAGAGTTTTGTGTAAGAGAGGGAGTGTTTAGTTTGGACCCACAAAAAATATGCTAGAGAGAATTGTTAATAAATACATTTATTGTCTGTGGGGGGAAAAACGAAGTCTAAGTAAATTTCAGTGTTTTCCAAATCAGATATGCTGATCTTGTCATTCCTATGAAAGTTTACAAAACCAAAAAAGCACTTCACTCTGCTCCATGTAATTCTGTAAATTATAACTCCTACCATTACACTTCTGTCTTTTGAATATGAACATCACTTACATTTCAACAAAAATTCAGCTGTTGTTATACTCTTTGTATTTGTTTGTTGGTTTCCAGTAAATAAATGAAATTATAAAATCCAACGTACAAATGTGCTGGTTGTTTTTTTAACTGAATTTCCATCAGGCTTGGGAAATTTATTGTAAGTGTCGCAATCCCTTTTGAACTCATAACCACAAGTCTGAAAATCACCTCTAAACTCCGAGTTACCCTTATGGGTTTATTCTCATGGTGTATTTAAAGTGCAGTTAAGCTAATTCAGGAAGCTTTTCAGAACGCTAAAAGGAAGATGAGCATAATACGTCCAACTATGTTTAACAGATAATGTGTTTACAGATGTTTGTTTGGTATACAACAAAATACTGATCAAATAGCAATATTAGATTTAGCAATATTAGATTGACTTTTTACTTGTGAGAGTAAGGGTCTCGCCAGGTGTGCCGGATGGGCTCGGGATTC
>VWPW01008661.1:491378-767556 GCA_013389825.1 Crypturellus undulatus | reverse complement strand
TATATATACTCATTAATGCAAAAAAAAAATTAGAATTTGACAGCAAACGAATTGGAATAGTTATGGTTTGAGGATATGTATTATAGGGCACTACAAGAATTATTTGGACAAGATGGGAAGTCCAGGTCCTCAGGCTGGACAGGGAGGGAGTTCTTGGCTTCTTACAGAAACCTCATGCAGCATTGACTGCTTCAACTTGAGGAGAAAATAAGATACAATAAGAGTGAAGAAGAAGTAATCAGTTTATTAGCACCTGTAGAGAGGAAAAGAATAGAAAAGAGTATCTTGATTAGTAGGCACTAGGATTCACAAAATGAAATTATAGCAAATTAAATTAATTTCTGCCTTTGATAAGCTAAACAACTTAGTGGATAATGAGAGAGAGGAGTGTGTAATAGAGCCCAGTTCCAGCAAGGCATTTCTGAAGGATCCAAAGGGCTCTTTTATGGGGAAATGAAGCAAAACCTTTGTCAAATTGAAGCATGCTTGGAAAAAGCATGGATGGAGGAGAAAAAATGGATTGAGAACGATACTATTCTGGAGATAATTTAATTGCAAGGCACCATTTCTGTCAACAAATCCATGAGTAACTAGTTGCTTAGAAAGATGGGACAAATTCTGCTGGGGAGCTGCTTTGGCTGGAATAAGCATGCTCTCTATTTTAATGACGGTTGTTTCCTATTTTTTTCATTACTTATTTTTAAAAGGACATGTTCAAAAAAAAGTTCCCAACGGAAATTAAAACGACCACAGGCAATTTTGCTACATTTTGCAGTATTATTTATACTGCCCTGACTGCGTTTCAGTGAAGAAACTGTACATTTGATGTCTGCTGTCTGACTAGAGCTCATAGATTTTGATGCAGAGTTGCTGAACGGTGCAGCTGAGCACCTAAAACCGCACGATGACACAGTGTCGGTGCCAGGTGGATTTAAAATACCAACCCTTCTCCCACGCAGCAGCCTCTGAGCTCCCGAAAGACAAATAGCATCTCCTAATGTGTCCCTGTGACAGGCAAATTGGATATCTGTGCTACTTTTATTGCAGAATATTGGGTGTCTGGAACGGGAAGTTGTGGTCCTTAGCTAGAATAAATGGATTGACCCTTTCTTCTTTTAGTGACTTTAATGATAAAGTGAAGATAGTTTGAGATTGAGTAAGGGTATCCTCAAATCTGCTATAGGATCAGTGTGACCGCTTAGGAGATGCCTAAAAACAGGGAGCTGGAGGCTCAGCTGCTAAAAATCCCCCTTGCTAGTCCATATTCATCTCTGAGGCCTTCTCTTTAAGTTGAATAATGGCCATATATACCCTTACCAAGGACTTCAGTGCTTCCCAAAAGCCAGTTCTTAGAGGATGGCTCAAGTCTCAGGGTGTGAATAATGTCCTTATGGATGCTCAATGCACCCCTGGCATCCTTATGCCTCCAACAACCACAGGATATATCTAAATGCAGGTGCTAGCCCATTTCTGCTGGAGCCAGAGATCGTGCGACTCAGTGCCCCGCTTCATTTGATATCATTTTTATGTCTCTTTGTGAAAGAAAACTGCGGTGAGCATTAAGCAGATGCCATGTTAAAGAAATAAGGTTACCATTTAAGGCAGGGTTTGCCACCCGGCTTAATTATAGCCAAACCTACTTGACCACCCATTTCTTAAGTGCATGAAACGGCTGCCCTGCTCTTGCGCTGCGCCAAATGGGATACTAAATCTAATGAAGTTTAAGCTAGTGCAATAAAGGTGCTCTTGATCTGCACCTGAAAAAAAAAAATGTATTATGGGTCTTCTATCAGGTGAAAGCGAAATGAGCCTTATCCTGTGTTGTAAAAGGAAATAAATACCTTTCAACCTGTTGCAACCAGAGCACTATCCGCTCTTGGATTCTTGTGGATAATAATCCCTTATTTTTTCCCCTCAGTCTTTGCTGGTAATTTGAGAGTTTTGTTTTTGGCTTGGTCGTTTGTCAGGAGTCCCAAAGCAAATGGGAATTAACTTACTACACCTAATCCATGCAAAGAAGTGGAACAGCAGTCACCACATTTCCCCTTTTGATGGGCGATTCTCCAATAAAGAAAACAGCGGCCAAAGAAAAGTCTTAGGGAGGAATAGGGCATTTCTTATATTATGTAGTGCGTTGCCTTTGCAATTTCTTTATATACAAACATACATAGCGAGAGATGTGACTCTCTCTAACAGATGCTCTTCTTTTTTTCTTTTTTCTTTTTTCTTTTCATTTTTCTTTTTTTTTTTTTTTTCTTTGAAGTGCTCATTTTCAGAGTAGCACTGTAGCTAGGTTAAGTCTTTTACTGTATTTCCATTTTAGGTACACTTCACCTCTATTGGTTATTTAACTTATTATTTCAAATCATCAAGGGTTTTTTTCCATCAGAGACACCTCTTTAGTTAACTTCCCCACTTTCCTGGGGAGAGGAATATAAAGAAAGTTAATAAGAAGAATAGTAATAACAACAGCAATGTCATGTCTTATTACCCTTACATATTAAAAGAAAGTGCTGCAGTAAGTGTAATTTCTAGGCTTCTATTTTTTAATGAAGATCTTAATAGCATTTAATGTAAATTAAATATAACCACTGTCTGATTTCTGAGCATATCTCTGAGGCTGATGAACAAAACATTAATTGAGCTGACAACATAGTGGGAAGTGCCAAAACCAAGCACTAGAGTGTTGGTTAAAGTGCATTATTCTTTTCTAGCCCCATTTCCAGCATTTTTAACTGGATCAGGGCACAATTTATGTATGCACAGATTTATTACATAGAATATGTAGCATCAAATTGTCATTAGAATACAAATGAAGGAGACCCTTTTTAGCGTTAGAATTTAAAGCGTATCTGCTGGGTAAATTTAATCAGCCATTTTACTTTGGGAATGGGGAGTTGCTGGTGTGTAAATCCTCGCCTTGTTCTGCGGGCAGATAATTTAATGAGGTCTACAGAATGACTGGACTTCAATGCTGGTGTCTTGTATTGCATTAAAATGAATTGCTTGTGGAAGGCTCAGTCTTGAAACTGCTTTTTGTGGGATTCATGCACTCAGTGGTCAGATTTATTCAATTAAAAGATATGGGATGAGGCCAAATGTGTCATCCTGAAGGCAGATGATGTGACAGAGTTCGATTCCCAGTTGCCTCTCTTGGGATGACACTATGGAGTATGTGCAGTTGGTAGATACAACCTCTTCAATCTTCAGTTAGAAGTGATGCATTTTATCAGCTAGTGCCATGAATCCTCGGGTTATACATAATGAAATTCATTTTGATGAGTGAATAAACAAATGGAATCTTAATTTCACTGAACAGAGCTCAGATTAACTAGTTACTGATCCGTCAATAACTAGTCGTCAGTCATCTTTCTGTAGTAGTTTGTTTCTCTTTCCTGCATGGTGACAAAAGAAGCCCATGTCTTCTGCTTGCTTGTTCAGCCCTTAGCATACATACATCCAAATTACTGTTCAGCTCAGGAGATGTTATCTTCATGGTATGCTAAGATTTCATTTGTAGACCTGTTAGGTACAATGAATAAAATTATTGTACTTCTATTACTTCTATCCTAGGCTGCTTTGCCACCCGTGCTCTCTGCATAGAAATCTTACTTAAGCAGATGGAAACTGTTAAACTTTCTATGGGGTGAACATTGGATTTCATGGTGTCTGTGGCACATAGAAGAGCTTCACCTTGTGTTTTTTGGGACTGGTAGGCAAAGCAACGCACAAGACAGCAGTTGGGTGTCAGTATGTGGGTTAGTAGATGAAAGATGAGGGATATGGAGGATTTAAGACAGAGAATCATCTGAGAGGCTCTCTCTGCTTCCTTTCACACTTTCCAGAGAAGCATTCAAGAAGATAGGATAAGAGTCTGGGACAACCAGAAACCCAAGGCCAGTAGGGTTGGGCCACTTCAGTAACCAGAGAGGAAGCTGTTTGGAAGATGGAAATGACTGTCAGCAGAATACACCCCAAGACAAGTTCTCATTTTATGTGTAGTTAAGGTTGTGTTTAGTAAAGACTATGTTTTAGGGCTGGGCTTATTCCTAAAGGGAAATGCTGAAAGAGTTGGCATAAATCTTGGAAAATGTAGTTTCTGTCAGTGCTGACAGAATAGCTCTCTGCTATATGTTGAGGCTAAAGGGATGGGATAGGGCATGGGTCTTGGAGACAGAGCCATAAGGAATCTTCTTAACATTTTATAATCAAAGACTTTCCATTCACTTCATATCCTGCCTACACTGAAAAAGAGCAGCTGGCAAATGAGTCTTTTCGATACAGTGATGCCTCAGATGTGGCCCTCGAAGTGGGGAAAAAAAGATCATTCTCTCTAAATGCTTTGTGACCGTTCCTAGAGGTTTTTTTGATTGAAACGTAATGGAAAAGGTAGCCCTTCCTCAGTGTAATGGTATGAAGTGCTCCTCGGAAAATTCGGAGGCTGAAAATGTCCTGTTGACCTTATAAAACTTGGGAACAACTTGCCTGAGCTGATAAACATCTTCAGAAAGAGTTTTATGCCTCTCCCACTACTTTGAGTGGTCCTGAACCAAGATGCTGGCAACCAGGACTTGCAAGAACTAATGACAAGAAATAACGGCAATGGAATTAGACATAGAAGAGAAGGGTAAAACTGTGAATGGGCAGATTTTGTCTGAAGTTTTGGCTTCCAGAGTGCATTTTTTGGTGCTTGGCAGTACTTCCTTGGTGTTAGTGTCGCATTAGCAGGGAGTTGACTATTCATCCTGCCCATTCTAGTGTGAACTCTACCATCACTGGTTGTGGTTTTGAAGCAACAGGTGAGTCCTTTTGCCTCAAGAGCTCTGTAGTTTCAAAAATAAGGTTATTTAAGTGTCTTGTTATGCAATTAATTTCAAACACAATTCCCCTCATGTCTCCTTTTCTGCAGGCACGCAACCCAGCAAGAGACTAATAAAACCATCACGACTAGCACCAAAGCCATCAAGCAGCTGTCTGAGGTTGTCAGAGGCTCATCCAGGGTACGTGTCATTTAGGATGGTATTGAACAAAACTACTGGATCCTACAGAGGGAGGAGTAATGAGAAAAAGAAATGGGGAGTGGATGCTGTTTGCTGTTGAGCTCTCTGTCTTGTCCTGTGGAAAACATAGCTTGAATTCATAGCTCACCGCTGGAAAAAACACGTGCAGAAACCAGTTCTTCTCCCAAAAGTGGAGAAATAGACATCAACAATTCAGCAACAAAACCTTGACAAGCTCACAGGGTACCTACTCAGTGTTCTTACGTAGCTTGGATGGAAGTACTAAAGAAATCTAATTTTACGTGAATTTGGCATTGGTTAAAGACTCAGTTGAACAGTGGGTGCAGATGAGTTATGAAATGCGTTTAAGTATCTGTAAAGGGCAAAGTATTAGACTATGTTTGGACATGACATTTATTCAGTGCTCTGCACTTGCTGCAAGTGGTGGAGACAGACACAGTGTGGACCTGAGCAGAGCAGGTCTTTGAATTACTCCAAAACAATCCTATCTCTTGAAATGGAGCCTGGAATGACAGTTCTTCATGAGCAGGCATCAATTTTAATGCTTTCATCCTTGGTAACGTGATAGTTTGATTTATGATGGACTGCAAGGACTAATTTTTCTTTCCTTTTCCAAGCCTAATACAAAGAATAACAAGATGGAAGCATGAAGACATAAAAACACTTGGGTGAATTTTGGTGGCCGGAGAGTATAGAGGTGGTAGAATTGCATCAGAGCATATTGAAATTGAGGTTGTCTTTGCAAAGACATGGAGATCTAGCTTTTTTTTTGTGATTATCTCCCCAGTGCTTTTTGTGACATAAGTTGGGTCTAAAGGATAATTGGGCAAGGTCGTGTTAAAACCAATTATAGTGCCACACACAGATGTTGTTATTAGCCCTTGTAGCCCATGTGGTGTCCTGTGGGAACTGTCAGCAAAATTGCTTTTACTGTCAAGAGGGGGAACAAAATGTTAAGTTAAAGAGAATATATTTAAGAGCTGAAGGAAATGGGCGCACAAACAATTATGGTAATATGAGGTATAAGTTTGCAGCTCTCTGTTGGCATCACATAATAACTTTTTCTGCTCCCTGGTCAATTAATTTAACTGATTTTATTTCTTTAACTTTTATAACTGTGCAGCTTAAATAATTAAACCTACAAATTTTGATATAAAACCTGTCACCCTTCTTCCTTATATAGAATAAACGATTCTAGTGGGTATCGGCTGCTGGGTCTGTCAGTCTCTCTTGGGGATCTGGATAACATTCCAAACTTTCTTCCCATAAAAATTCTCACATCATGAAAAGCTTTCCATTAATTCAGAGCTTCACTATCAGTTCTTTCTGATCTGATATTGGGTGTATTGCTCTGCATGCACATGCAGAAAAAAAAAGTGTTTTTTTTTCCTTATTTTCCAAGCAGTAATGTACAACCAGCAGAATACACTGTGAGAGCTTCTCTGACTTCTCTTGGAGCTTCAGGTGCTTCTAGAAATATTGTAGGCAGGAGGTTCAATTGGGCAAAATGATAGTACTCAGGATGAAGTTACCGATGTTGACCAGTGTGGCACAAGTGTGGCAGGAGACTGATTTAGGAGACTAAAATAACACAAGTTATATGAGGATTCCTTTTGAACTAGCCTCATTGGACTAAGAGGCCCATCTGGATCTCAGCTTTTTATAGGATGAGTGTTGGACTTCTTGGCTTATTGTCCTTTATATGTGGAATGGGAATAATGATACTTGCATGTTCTAAAAGTGATTTTAAATCTTTGGATGAAGAACATATATATAAATGCTACTATTATAAATCAGAGAGGCTTACCCTTTGCTTTTATAAATACACATTTTTTATTCTTAAAAGTTTGTCTGAAACAGCTGGAATTGCTTTAAAATCACTTAACTTTTTGGAGTAGTTTCTTTACCATATATTTGCTGAGTTTTGCTTGCTTCCTTGGGTTGTAGAGTAATGCTCACTCCCTCTCAGCTCTGCAGACATAGACTTCTGAGCTCCTGATTGTGCTCCCACTAAACTCTATGACAAAAATCCCCTTGATTGGAATAAGACAAGAATTGGAAAAGAGATGGAAGCCAGATTTTGATCTGAGCTCAGAAGATAGATGTGAAACTGCTGAACTTTGAATCAATCTTCTGCCTCCTAGTTTAACAACTGGAGGATCCATCCACAAAAGCTTATTACTATATCTAAAATATAATAATAATGCTTCTATTGTTTTGTTTTTAGTCTCTATTCATTATTGCATGCATTGATGGGGCTAGTGCTGCATTAATTAGCCCTTTCTATAATGTAACAGGTCCTGGAAAGAATTCATCCTTCCTAACAGAGAACTATTGCAAGAGTGAGGGCCTGCAGGAATTGGTGGATATTTTAAGGTATCCTCATTAAATATGGCTTGAATTCAACATAGATCAGTATCTTGCTCAAGCCACATCCATGAAGGGCTTCAATCTCTTGAATTCAGTAAACCACCTGTTACCATCAGATGAAATGATGGACTCTATCTTGTGGTACCAGCTAGATAAATAACTCTTGATAGGAGGGTCTTCTATGGTTATCTTACCCTGCTTTAAATGCTGGTACTCAAAGCCTCATGTTTATTAAGTAATGCTGCAGGAATTTTGTTCTTTTGATAACTGTAAGATCTATAGTGGGTTTCATAAACCTTTAGGAATCAGTATTGGAGTGAGATCCCCTTCAAGCACTGGGCAGGACAGCAACATGCTCCCCTCTGTATTCCTACCAAGGAAAGTCTCCAGCTTAGGCAGTAGACCACACTGTAGTCACAACTTCAATAATCCAATGAATACTTGGGAATTTAGGATTTTTGGACTTGTTTTGACTGAAATTGAATTTTAATACAAGTTTTACCCACCTTCTTTATCTGGTGTGTCCTACCAGCACTGTTACCACTGGTCCCAGACAAACAGAATCTACTAATTGATTTGTCCCTGCAAACCTACCTTACTCACCCTTATCTTTCCAATACAGCAAGAAAGACTTCAGCTGGACAGGTTGAAGAATCAGCTGTCCGACGCCATCCAGCGATACGGGGCTGTGCAGAAGGTGAGGAGCTGCATGCCTTAGTGTGTCCATTTGGGAATGTGTTGGAAATGGAAAACCCAGGACTGTGGACTGAGCTTCCCACACGTAGTCCTCTCCTCTTTTCTTATATCACTGTCAATGTTTCAACGTTCAACGTTTAACCCACATTATGGTTCTGCTATGGCCAATGCCATAAGGCTTCCAAATTCATCTAATGGGTTAGAGTTGTCACCAAGGGCGAGATGTTCAATAAAACAACCAAAACACAGACAGATTCCAGTTGCTTTCTTACACTCCTCCAGTCATCTTGGCACATCCATGCCACCTATGGGAAGAATGCACTGGGATTATACAGATGTAGTGAAATTTGGCTGCCAAAATTCAAACTTATAGTTTATCATGTAGTTTATCAGCACCATTCTCTTCTCTTTGATTTCCTAAAGCTTGCTGGGGGAAATTCTTTCATCACCTAACAGGATGTATATTATATAATAGCATTGTGCTATCTATAGAGTCATCTTTTATTTAAATTCTTGGCTGCCCTGTTCCAAAGCCCAAGTGTGGGGGCTTAAATTAAATGACTTTTTCCCCATTAATTGAGAATTTGGAAGGCTCCAGGTAGAGCGCTCACCCCCACATATGCACACC
The DNA here is from genome assembly GCA_013389825.1 of Crypturellus undulatus. NCBI lineage: Eukaryota > Metazoa > Chordata > Aves > Tinamiformes > Tinamidae > Crypturellus > Crypturellus undulatus. Next base: position 758,841 of record VWPW01008661.1, on the reverse strand, counting down.
TTTTTTAAGCTCCTATACAATCCATCTTAAATGTTTTATGCTTTTTTTTTTCAAACTGTCATCAGTACAGAAGTGCCAAAATTAGCCCCTGCATTTTGTGAATGCCCGGTTGCGTCAGGAAACCAATCTGAGTGTTAAATTGCTACTTATCCACGTCCTAGCTGTCATTCCTTAAATGCATGTTTCAATTTTGATAACCTTGTCATTTAGGAAGCTTTGAAGAGTTTTAATTCCTTCCAAACCAAACTTTTAAATGTGGTTATATCCCTTTGCTTCCAAATGGTACAGCTTTTAAAACATTATTTTATTTAAAAAGCAGAAGAAATAACTTCACATGACTTATATGACTTTTTTCCCTAAATATTTAGACTCCATTTTCTCAGTGATTTCTCTCTCTCTCTCTCTTTTTTTTTTTTTTTTTTTTTTTTTTTTTTTTCCCCCTTTGGCAGAAAATAGCAGAGAAATCCAAAGCTTTGCTTCCTACTGGACAGAGAAGTAGTAAACAGGTAAGTCCATGTTCGTCTGTATGTTACTAAAAAAGCACCATCATCAAAATGCACTAGTCATGTTGAAGAGTATGTTGTACGCTGAAACCGATGGTGGCAGAAGATGCATAACCTAGGAAAACAAACAAAAAAAAACCCCACAAAAATCCTATTTTCTTCATTTTCTGTTGTTCATCTGCAACTGCTCTTCTTGATGTGCATTTCCCAGTATTTTGTGTGTTCTGGAATGCACAAACAAATGGTCTTTTCATCCCCTCCTGGGACACCACACTCAAGAGCTGAAGAGAAATTGTACTCTAAGTGCAAATTCTTAAAAAGAAGTGAGAAAGTTTTATTTAATTTATTATTTGTTTATTTGTTTATTTATTTTTATCAAGCCTGTTCTCGGTTTTAAGAGGAATCATCTGTTCTACATTCTTCAGCTGCATTACCTGGTAGTTAACAATTACATACATGAACAAAAAAAGAGTTGTTATTTTTCTGTTTTTACCCATTTTAGGAGCTTTATTAATAAATACTATACGTAATCTGGTTGTACATTATATGTATATATAAAGACAGGTGTGTACTTGCATGCTTATGTATATGTATATTTATAAAACAGGGTTAAATGTCTATGAGTATGTTTACATATATGTTTAAGAGTATAAGGGTGGTAGATCCATGTATACACATAGGTATGGCTATACACACATATAAAATATACACACAAGTGTATATGAATGTGCATTTATGCGAAATCTCCACAGATTTTGATAAAAGATTTGATGTCAAGAGAGCAATTAGCTGTAGTATGAGTTCACCACATACTAAGTTGGCTAAACCCTACATGCAAAACAGCTTTTAAATATTTTCATTTGATATCATGCTGCCAAGAAAACAAAACTTGATGCTTAATTTTCAGAATTATTCAAGATAACAGTGCACTTTCTTATGAGGGGCAGTTAGCAGATTTTCTGCTTTCCCAATGAAACTTCATTTTTCCACTTGTCCTGCCACCTGGTTTGCTAAATGAGGAACAGGTTGCCAGGAGAGATTGTGGAGTCTCCTTCTCTGGAGGTCTTCCAAACCCACTTGGATGCAATCCTGTGCCACATGCTTTAGGTGACCCTGTGTGTGCAAGGGGATTGGACTAGATGATCTCTAGAGGTCTTTTCCAACCTGAATGATTCTATGATTCTATGAAATCTTCTTTGACTTGTATAGGAAAAACTATTTCCTTGTCATATTCATGTTTCTTAGCAAGGAAGGGCAGAATGATTTCAAGGAAGACCCTGCAATTAGGGCAAATCAGTGGATCAGTGCTTTAATATTAGATGGGCTTCAAACAACTGTGATTCTGCATTAGATCTTGTCACATTGTTAATTTTAGGTCAATGAACCTAAGGCCTTTGTGAGCCAAAGTACTAATGTATTCTTCAACCTTGTTAAGTGGGCTCGTTTGGGCACCATCACTTGGGAGTGATGTAAAGAGGAGGATGGAAAATGATCAAGCCAGAGGCAAAACCACCTACCTTAAAATGGACAAGAATCCTACTCATTTGGAGGCTGTAGCAGTAACAGTTTGGGTCAGGCAACAGTAGGAGAGACTGAGTTAAACTGGCTCAGCTAGAGATGTTTTTCTTCTTTGTACCTTCCACTTGCAGGTAAGTGCCAGTGTTCAGCTTTGCTGCATTATGAAAAATAAGAGGGTTCTCAGTGATGTGGGCTCAGACTGGGGACACATGTGGTTTAATTTGTGTTTCATTTCCAATGCATTTGAACTGGTTCCTGTGCACTAGCAACTTCCAGCTACTCTTTGTCTTCTTGTCTTCCTCTTTCCAGTATAAAAAGAGAGAAATGTATAAACTCTTGCTGGAGGAATGTGCTGCTAGGATTTTTTTTTCTCTGTACCTTTTTATTATTATTTTTCCAGATGCAGATTGGTCAGGATATTCAAAATTTTAGTTCCTCCAGCAACTGTAACTGGACCACACTGCACATATATTAAGGCATTAAAGTTAACACCCTATACAGTAATGCGAAATACTACATACGTTCAGGGATTTATTGGTGGTGTGAGACTGCACGGTGAACTCTGTGCCTCTGGTGCACCTACAGCCTTGATTCAAAAATTGCTTGAATGCAGGACTTTTTGTTTTATTTATGCTTTAATTTATTACAGCTAATATAGCAGATTTGAAGAGTGTTAGCATTGCGATATGCGTGTACCTAAATTTTTTTCTCTCCTGTTGGTAGGTGGGAGATGTAAGACATTTGGTAACATGGTTGTAATATGTTTGTTTGGGGAAGTAATTAATTCCCTAGTACCAGATAATAAGTAAAAATTGAAAAGTGAAACTTCAACTTTGCTGTGAGTAATTTTTAATTGGGTTTATTTATTCATAAAGGCAAAATGAAGGCATTGGTTGAAAATTTCCTCTCAGCCTGAAGTTATATAAATTCTTAATCAACTATATGTTTGCATACATGTATTTATGTGTAGACAGAAAGGTTCTGTTCTGCAGGTGTGTGTTGCTGTATGTACTGCAAGGTGTATTTTTGCTAATCTATATGATCATGGTAAAAGGTGAATACTGCGCTTTTTCCCCTGTGTGGATGTATCTTGATGTAAGGCAGCCATCCTGCTCCCACACATAGTATTGGGATTGGGAAAGGGTCTGTTTCTGGCATCACTTCTCCATAACCACTGCAGCACTGAGAAAGAGCTGACCCAGGACCATGTGTCCACACTAAGAAAGGTTGGACACCTGGTTAAAGTTGTGCTCTTGGGTTGGGTGCCTCCTGCAGAGCAAGAATTAGGCATCATCAAACACGATAATAGTACCATATAGACTTGCCATAATACTATAGGAAATGGTAACCTGGAGATAATTAACTTAAGATGGCTAATAAGCCATAAGGAATCCTGTTTTTATTGTATTCGTTGTGAATCTAATGTCATCTCCTTCCCATTAAAGAATATGTTGTTATGCTCATAGTTGAATAAATTCAAGTGAGAGTGGACTGACTTGAAAAGCTAAGGGCTCTTAAGGACCCAAACCTATTGAATCACCTAACATGGAAAATCCAATTTTTCCCTCTTTGCTGTATCTATGACATATCTTCTGGCCACCTTGGTCCTTCTGACATCTTCAGTGACCTTCTACTCTTGCAGCTAATGAGGAAGGTGAAGGAAAGTGGACTTTCTCATCACAGCAACTTTGGGACTGATTCTTGTGAATCTCCCCAAAGTAAGAGGGGAAGGCAAAGGAAAGTTGTAGATCAGGAATGCATTTTAAACCACTCTAAAAGTCTAGCCATATATATATATACTTTTTTTTTTTTTGGTTAGAGGAAACTTTCTTGGCAATTTTTAGAAATTAAAATTACAGTAATTCTCATAGTGGAATGGCACCTCTCTTCATTTCCTTTCTCCACAAAGAGAGGGAAAAATAATTAGTACTCTGGAACATGGCAATTGCCAAAATATATGTCTTTGTCTGCTATTCTATAAGCCTACTTGACCCTTCCTTCACAAGTCAGGAAATTATGTTTTCTTAGAAGCATAAAAAGGGGTAATAAACCCCTATTTACATATACGAGTTTCTTTCTCCTGACTGCATCAATTTATTCATGCTTTAAATGGACTTCCTTCTCACAGGAAATATAATTTCTCTCTTTCTTCCTGTATTTTCAGAGTTGTTCTTTTTATGTGCGTAGTGCATAATTCTCATTAGGGACAGCAAGATTTAATCCTTGTGTTTATGGGTGAATAATCTCTTGGCAATAATATCGACATAATCTGCATTTAAGTATGAGTGTGATGGCTCTGGTTACTCTTGGTCTCTCCTTGGCTTCAATTTTTACTCTCATTATGGCAGCTCTTGTAGTAGCTGTAGACCCCGTTAAATAGGGTAGGTGTCGCAGTAGATGTATGAACGGTTCATGCATTTTTGGATTGTGCCACCCCAAAGAACTTATGAACTATGCAAAAGTCACCAGGCTATTTTGACTGATATGGGCTAATGTTTTTTTTTTTTAATGCAGAAGGGCTTCTTCACACCCAAAGGCCAAAGCTTGGTTTGAAGCCAGCTCCAGCTTTTTAGAGAGGTTGCAGTGTGCATTTTTCTGAAATGCAAAATTGAATTTCTCACACTCAAAATAAGGCTTCTTTTCCTCTGACAAGTGGAGCTTTTTATTTACTCGTTCATCTTATTGATTGTAACATCTTATCTTAGCACTCACCCCAGTTCTTAATGTTCCAGTCTGGCTGCTCTATCTTAGGTAATCAAGACTTAGCGTTGGCCATAGTATATCCTGCCTGTATGGTCGTGATCACTAGATTTTTTTCAAGGTCATTTAGTACCTAGTGACTCCTATTGAAAAGCATATTCTTTCAACTATGTCAACTTTTTTAAAATAAGTGCATATCCATTTAAAGATATATTTTAATCACCACACTCCTCTGTTCATGGTCCTGTTGAAAAGAAGCATTTAAATGCATTGACTGGGGTTGTTTGTTTGTTTATTTGTTGTTTTGGGATATTGTTTTGTTTTTTTCTTGGCTTCATCTATGGGTTTTCTGTTTTGTTCTGATTGGTTTTGAAGGTGGCTATTAAAGCAATATTCCTAAGACAATCTGTGTGTTTTTTTTTTTTTTTTTTATTCTTCCCTCACCTTCCTGCCCGTTTAGAGGTAAGGAAATATATTCTGGTACAGTAATTTAATAAGTGGATTTGAATATAATCATCCTTGATTTTGTTTAATTAGCAGCTGCTTAGCATGCCCATAATCTTGCCAAGAAAAATGCCTTGTTTGTGGAGATGTTACTTCTCTTGTTAAACCTTCAGCTGCTTCTCTGATGGGTCAAAATGCCAGAGGGCCCTGTAAAAGCAGGAGTTAAGAGGAAGAGTTCTCCATCCTTACTGGCAAGTCGGGCAAAACAATGTAAAATATGGAGTGTGGCCACTATTCCAACTCCATGTTGAGATTAACATTGAGATGAACAGGAGATCTTGGGACTTCAACACATGTCAAACCTGCAAGAAAGTAGGTGTTTTCTGAGTGAATGGGAAAGGACCAAGTTTTTGTTTTTCATTTTTATTCCCATGGCAGAAGATGAAGGCAGAGGAAGGGATCCTTTTTGCTTCTCCACGGCAAAGCAGGGAGAGCACATCCCGAGTCCAGAGGTTCCCGTGGATAATGCAACACATTATTATTTCTCCGTAGCTGGTGACAGCTCTGTAAATATTTTTTCTGGTTGCTTGTGATAGCAGTTCTCTGGGTAGCTGCACTGCTCCTTTCTCATTCCAGCTGCTGCATTTAAGGAGTATTGCAAATAATGCAAATAATTTGCAAAATATGCAAATAATGCAAGTACTTCCAGGCCAGCTCAGGAGGCCTGGCTAAAATCCTGCGGGAGCTGGAGAAACACATGGGAGAATTACTGAGTGTGTCACCTTGTTTAAAGTGAATGTCACCTTGTTTAAAGTGAATGCAGCCTTATTTAATATATTTTAACTCCACCCTGTGGAAGGAGATTATTGAGAGGAAGGAAATTGTATTCTTCTAAACCCTCTTTGATGGCTGCATTTCTCACATGATTAAAGGTGATTGACAGTGGTATTTTCCTCTGGACAAAATTATTTAAAAATAGGTTAATGCTTGTGTTACTAGGGGGATGATAAAAGCAATCTTAAGTGACCTTTCCAGGCTCTATCTGATGTACTTGCAGGTTTTCAATAATAGATGCTGTTTCTACCATATAACTCAAAGGTATTTGACCCACTTTGGTCCTTGTCTCTGCTGTACTGTATATCATGTTTGACATGCCATTTGCTGCCCCAGCTGATGCATATGCCAACAAGTCCTCCTGGCACAGCAGGACAGACTTTAGCTTTATGATCTCCAGCTTTATGGTTGATCACAGTGATTCCTGATTTACTGCAGTGCAGGGACACCCAGGGCTAGGTTTATAATTTGCCCACTGTTCTGTTACCTAGTTGTGGTGCCCAGCTAAAAATGTTAACCCAATTTTGCATCATTTGCCCAATTAAGTTGCCACTGATTGTTCTGGGGGAGTTTGTTAGAGTTTTGTCTTCAGCTACTGCGATGACCAAATATTGCTCAAATCTCTTTGGATTTCCACCACACAGTTGGACATATCCCAGAGAAAGGATTTATACCGAGTTCCTTCATGAGGTACGCTGGGATCTGTGAAATAAGGGATGTGCTGCAGATGGTGTTGCAAACCGTTATTTTTAAGCTGATAGCAATAGTTGGCATAATAAATAAAATAAATGTGTGCAGAGATAAACACAGACTGTTGCTCTCCCTTGTAACTCTCGCTCTGTTTTGCAATGATGCTGGTGTAGCAGAAGTGGACCTGCAATTTCTTTAGATTTTAAGAGATTTTTTCCAGCCGCTGTTTCTCATTTGGCATCAAACAGGTTTGGAACAAAAGAGCGTTTCCCTCCTCTCACTGCTTGGATCTTCATGCTCAGACCAAGCTCTCATCTTCCCTCAGGGCTTGAGAGGAGCTGGGATGGTTTGAGCAGAGAAAGGTTTGCTTTTCCACATGAGTCATGCAGAGATCATGCGCACATACATTATTTTCCATGATAGAAAAAAATACACCAATATTTTCCATATTCATGTGATGGGTTGGAGGGAAAAAATAAAGTTTTTTCTTTTTCATGAACCCAGCTTTCCATAGGTGAAAGCTGCAGATATCTTACTTCTAATGTGTTTAAGCCCTGGCTCTGTTATGATGATTTGCATCCCTACCTTGGTTAAAATGAATAGCTTCAATATTGTTTTCTACCTTCATTCAGCCTGGACTCACTGAGTGAAATGAAATTATTGAGATGGCTCCTATCCTTACCAGGCTAAATATTCCACTTGATGCTGCTGAAGCTGTCAATCCTTGCTTTGCAAAGGATTTCTATTTCTTTCCATTTTCTTTCTTCTTTTTTTCTTTCTTTTTTTCCCCCTGTATAGGAGTAGTTCTGCAAAAAGGAATGAACAGTGGCACACTGAGAAACACAGATGATTGATCTAGAACAAGCAAAAAAAAACCAACACAAAGTAATCAAAGCATCTCCTTCCAAGCACCGCTGGTTTCTGGTGAGCAGGGAAGGTGTTTTCTGCCTCTTCCATCCCAGCAGCTCATCGTGATTTGGGTGATTTAAGGGAAGGGAGTGGGAATTTGGCTTTGTGTGCAGCATGACACAGTGGCCCCTTTGTGAAGCTGAGGGCTGGGGAGTTTGATGGCCCCGTTGTGCGCTCTGCTTCGATGAGTCCTTTATTCGAGTATGATTAAAGCCCTGCTGAGGAGCCACATGCAGAAGGTCCTTTCCCAGTGGATGCTGAGAGCCCTGCCGGGAAAATGGGATGCTGGACACTCTGGAGTGCCATCTGCTGGCATCCGATTAACTTCTTCATGGGATGCAGGAGATTTTATGGTGCTCAGGTGGAGGAGAAGGCTCCATGAGCCATACATGTCTGTTCTCATGTAATGTCATTGAGGTGGAGATATAATTTGTAAGGAGGGATGGTGGAAGAGGAGGTCTTGCACTGACCCTTCAATGCCTCCTGCTTGGCCCCTGCTAGGATTTGTTTGTTTTTTGATGTGTTTTTCCACAGGGAACCACTTTTCCTTCAGAAACTTTGGTTTAGTTAAATGCATTTTTTTTCTTTTATTCATGTGTTTTGTCCCTAATACTTCTTATTTTACAAACGTACATTCTTTGCATGTGGGACAGCATTTGTATTTCTGCCCTCCATTAATCCTGCTCATTTTGAAATGCATTTTGCTTTGTATGTGGTAATAGTGGTCACAATAAAAATAAAACCTAAAACCTGCTTTCTCTCCTACCATTGCTTCTTGCTTCCAAGCGTCCAGGCACTGTTCCTCTGTAGAGACTGGAGCTCACACAAAATCCCTTTAATCCTCATCCTGCCTTCCTGAATCCCCCCTTCTGTCTCACACCTCAACACGCTTTGTGCTGCTCCCCCTGCCCACAGCTGTGAGAGACTGGAAAACATTGCAGAATATGAATTAGCAGCCAACGAAAGAGAAAGACAGGCTCAAAGGGGTGTTGGAAACCCTGAGAGGTGGCATCCCAAGCAACTTGCTGTGATTGACCTGGCTTCAAGTAGAAGACCTGAGCAATTCAATCTGCAGAGGTTCTTTCCACCCTTAGATAAACTGTGATTCTGTTGTAATGTGGTTGAGGGTTTGGGGGTGTTTGGGCAATTTTTTTTTTTTTTTTTTTATGAACAAATGTATTTAAGAAATGGTGGGAAAAAGGACTAGATGATATGGAAAACTCTCCAGTTCTGAATTTTAGAAGATATCTCAATCACTTAGCAAATTCAAGTATTTGGAACTTGAAAGTTTCTGTCTATAAGAGAGGGACAGCAGGGCCATGAGGTCTTCACGGTGTGGTGATTTGAGGAAACATCTCTGCTGCTTTGAGCAGACTTGTTTTGTCCCTTCTTTTGCTTACAGAACAGGAAAGACGGGAGACTTTTATTGAAAGTATATCTCGGTAGGAGTCCATCTCCTAGGAATTCCTCTTTTTGAAGCTTAAAGGTCATGTAATCATGGTAGGCATTGTGGGAAAGGAATTTTGTGAAAGAAATAGAGTGTTTCACTATTACTTTCTCTGTTGTAAAGAGTGAATGAGTGAGGTATCACAGAAGAACTTCATCCAACATCATTATATTTAATGGCTTTGAATTTTCCTTTTGATATCCTCTGTTAGTCCCCAGTGTCACATTAGGAAACAAATCAATCTACTTGTTCCCTGGCACAAATATTTGTTGAGAAGTTTGCTGATAAGCTGTAAATTATCCTTCATAGATTCTGAAAGCAAATATATGCATAAAGTTTTTTACATGCCATCACAACTGGTTTCTCTTGGCACATAACTGCACTGAGCACAGTAAGGGGGAGTTCAGCTTCATCATAAGGCAAGAGATACAATAAGAGTTTGTTTGTAAAATCTTTTCCATCGTGAAAGTTCCTTGCACTCTGATTCACTCATGCCATCTATGGGGGAATTAAATTTGGGGTAAAAAAAAGAAAAAATTGTCAGGTGATCTATAGAACTCTTTCAACCACCTCTAAAGAAAATGCTACGATAACAGAATCACTTTCATTACACATCTGGGCTTGACTCATCCGCTACAATGAAAGAAAGAAATCCAGAGAAATAATTAAAGTTCATTACTGCATGGATATGAAATAGCATTATTAAGTATCTACCTCACATTTATTTATAACCCTTCTTCCTGACAGTGTCTGACATGTTTCACAAATACTACTGAATGATTATATAGTCTTTGCCCAAACTATAAGGATGTTGCTCTGTACTTTATTCATCACTTGTTCAGTCAAAATTTATGATCCTGCGAAATCCGTACATTTTCTAAGATCTCTTTGTGTAGGTCTCTTACTCCTAAGACCTACGAGGCATTTTTTGAATGAAAGTCAGGGCTGGAAGGGTTCAATTTCTCTTTTAAGAATGAGAGCATTTTTTGAGGAGGGTCAGACTAGGCNGATCTCTTTGTGTAGGTCTCTTACTCCTAAGACCTACGAGGCATTTTTTTGAATGAAAGTCAGGGCTGGAAGGGTTCAATTTATTTCTCTTTTAAGAATGAGAGCAATTTTTGAGGAGGGTCAGACTAGGCATTGACATGATGTGGCAGGGTAAGGGGGAGAAGAATGCTACAATCATGACTTGGTCATCTTCTCTCAATCACACAATTTTTGGTTAGGAGGTTGCAATTACCAACAATGACACTTCTCCAGAATGGCAGAATTAGCATGGCATTTCCTCTTTGGAAAATTTCTGGCATCTTGGGCGATAACCAGTGGTTGGAGCTTTTTGGACAGTGCAGTCCAATGTATATTTCTACAAAATTAAAAGTGTATGTCAATGTCCTTGGAAGACAGGCCTAGGAGAGTCCTCAATGGCTCTTCTCCTGTTTTTGGTCATCATCCACTTCCATTTGCCACAAGACTTTTATCTATTGGCACAACTTTGAGCTGAGCAACAGCAGCAATAAAAGCAGGGAGAGTGGAAGTAAAGGGAAAGACTCTAGTGCAAAGCTAGGACTTTATGGACTCGTTCAGGTCCTACAGTTCGGCACAAGAAATGTATGTCCAACGTTTACTGCACCAAAGATTTTCTTACTTGGTCTGATCTCAGATCACTAGTGCATTTAGTGTTTATCTAGGAAAAGATTTTTACCAATGCTTTTCTTTACTGTTTCCTTTTTACTCTGTTACCAGAAATCTCCTATGGCCATCAAGTTTTCTTCTCAGAAGGTAGATGGGATGTCAGACGGTAGTAGCAAGCTCTTCTCCAGGAGAAGACAGAAATCTCTGCCCGTAAATGGGGTTTATCACTCAAGCACTGTGTACTTTGCTCCCAAATGGTTGACTTGGATATTGCACAGGAACAATAGTAACAATGTATAGTCTTATCTAATGGCTACCTTAATTTTGGAAAGATTCCTTACCTTCTCTGTCCCATCCTTGCTTCTGGAACATTGCCACTACTGAAGGTTTTTCCTTCTCAATTGCAGCGATCAGATGTTGGGCTGCAGATTTTTTGATTCCTTGTGAGGAACATCTGCTGATGTTCCTATCATCTCAGACCCTGACGGGGAGACCCCAGCAACTTAGAAACATCTTTGATGTGCATTTAACTTCCTTGCAGCTCTGTTTTATTTTTCATCTTTCTCCCATTCACCCCCTTTCGTAACTTCTTATGTGTCTTTTTCTCTTCCTAGTCCCTCTCCTATATTCATTACTTATCCCTCTTGCTTTGCCCTTCTCTAGGAACTTTAGGAAAGAACCGAGAACAAAGAGCAATGAAGCCAATTCCTTGGTATATATCCCACGTTTTGTAGCATGTGATACAATCAGTTGCATTTTTGCCTATAACCACACTATTAATGTTTAAATTGTGCTTATTGACATAATGATACCTATTGTGAGACTAACAATATAAATACGCCCGAGGAACAGCTAGGAAAACAAGATAAGAGTATCTCAATGCCCAGGGGAAGTACACAGAGTGGAGAGTAATAGGGAACACTTTGTATTTTGCTCATCAACAATTATTCAATAAAAGTGGATTTAAAAACTGCCACAGTTTCCCGCATACTAAGTGGGTAGCTCTGAAGCGAATTGGAATTGGCTTGAATAGTGACTCCTTTCTGTGTTGCAGCAAACTACGGAAAATTAACAGACCTCAACTGGAGATTTATTTAATAGTTACAGCTCTTGTTTGGTAGAGGGACGAGTCCTACAGGCATGTTAACCACCTGCGACAATAAAGATTTTTCCTCAAGGCTCTTGCCATCTAAGGGACTGATGTTTAGGAGCTCAGTTTGACATTTGGGTTCAAATAAGAGAAAGCCTACAGTGAAGGGATAGGAAATGGGGTTGAACTGGGGAACAGAGTAACATTTGCACCTCAAAAGTACAACTATATGTCATGAGGAAGCAGAAAAATCAGGTTCAGTCCAGGTGTCATTTCATAAAACTAAGCAGAGATGATAAGTAACTTTCTGGGACTTACCATGAAAGATGAAGGACAACAAAAGGACCCAATTGCAATCTATGAGAATTTTGCCATAAGCTCCCTAGAATCAAATTTCAGCCCTCNGAAAGAAAGAAATCCAGAGAAATAATTAAAGTTCATTACTGCATGGATATGAAATAGCATTATTAAGTATCTACCTCACATTTATTTATAACCCTTCTTCCTGACAGTGTCTGACATGTTTCACAAATACTACTGAATGATTATATAGTCTTTGCCCAAACTATAAGGATGTTGCTCTGTACTTTATTCATCACTTGTTCAGTCAAAATTTATGATCCTGCAAAATCTGTACATTTTCCAAGATCTCTTTGTGTAGGTCTCTTACTCCTAAGACCTACGAGGCATTTTTTGAATGAAAGTCAGGGCTGGAAGGGTTCAATTTCTCTTTTAAGAATGAGAGCATTTTTTGAGGAGGGTCAGACTAGGCATTGACATGATGTGGCAGGGTAAGGGGGAGAAGAATGCTACAATCATGACTCGGTCATCTTCTCTCAATCACGCAATTTTTGGTTAGGAGGTTGCAATTACCAACAATGACACTTCTCCAGAATGGCAGAATTAGCATGGCATTTCCTCTTTGGAAAATTTCTGGCATCTTGGGCGATAACCAGTGGTTGGAGCTTTTTGGACAGTGCAGTCCAATGTATATTTCTACAAAATTAAAAGTGTATGTCAATGTCCTTGGAAGACAGGCCTAGGAGAGTCCTCAATGGCTCTTCTCCTGTTTTTGGTCATCATCCACTTCCATTTGCCACAAGACTTTTATCTATTGGCACAACTTTGAGCTGAGCAACAGCAGCAATAAAAGCAGGGAGAGTGGAAGTAAAGGGAAAGACTCTAGTGCAAAGCTAGGACTTTATGGACTCGTTCAGGTCCTACAGTTCGGCACAAGAAATGTATGTCCAACGTTTACTGCACCAAAGATTTTCTTACTTGGTCTGATCTCAGATCACTAGTGCATTTAGTGTTTATCTAGGAAAAGATTTTTACCAATGCTTTTCTTTACTGTTTCCTTTTTACTCTGTTACCAGAAATCTCCTATGGCCATCAAGTTTTCTTCTCAGAAGGTAGATGGGATGTCAGACGGTAGTAGCAAGCTCTTCTCCAGGAGAAGACAGAAATCTCTGCCCGTAAATGGGGTTTATCACTCAGCACTGTGTACTTTGCTCCCAAATGGTTGACTTGGGTATTGCACAGGAACAATAGTAACAATGTAGAGTCTTATCTAATGGCTACCTTAATTTTGGAAAGATTCCTTACCTTATCTGTCCCATCCTTTCTTCTGGAACATTACCACTACTGAAGGTTTTACCTTCTCAATTGCAGCGATCAGATGTTGGGCTGCAGATTTTTTGATCCTGCATTGATTTTTCATTCCTTGTGAGGAACATCTGCTGATGTTCCTATCATCTCAGACCCTGACGGGGAGACCCCAGCAACTTAGAAACATCTTTGATGTGCATTTAACTTCCTTGCAGCTCTGTTTTATTTTTCATCTTTCTCCCATTCACCCCCTTTCGTAACTTCTTATGTGTCTTTTTCTCTTCCTAGTCCCTCTCCTATATTCATTACTTATCCCTCTTGCTTTGCCCTTCTCTAGGAACTTTAGGAAAGAACCGAGAACAAAGAGCAATGAAGCCAATTCCTTGGTATATATCCCACGTTTTGTAGCATGTGATACAATCAGTTGCATTTTTGCCTATAACCACACTATTAATGTTTAAATTGTGCTTATTGACATAATGATACCTATTGTGAGACTAACAATATAAATACGCCCGAGGAACAGCTAGGAAAACAAGATAAGAGTATCTCAATGCCCAGGGGAAGTACACAGAGTGGAGAGTAATAGGGAACACTTTGTATTTTGCTCATCAACAATTATTCAATAAAAGTGGATTTAAAAACTGCCACAGTTTCCCGCATACTAAGTGGGTAGCTCTGAAGCGAATTGGAATTGGCTTGAATAGTGACTCCTTTCTGTGTTGCAGCAAACTACGGAAAATTAACAGACCTCAACTGGAGATTTATTTAATAGTTACAGCTCTTGTTTGGTAGAGGGACGAGTCCTACAGGCATGTTAACCACCTGCGACAATAAAGATTTTTCCTCAAGGCTCTTGCCATCTAAGGGACTGATGTTTAGGAGCTCAGTTTGACATTTGGGTTCAAATAAGAGAAAGCCTACAGTGAAGGGATAGGAAATGGGGTTGAACTGGGGAACAGAGTAACATTTGCACCTCAAAAGTACAACTATATGTCATGAGGAAGCAGAAAAATCAGGTTCAGTCCAGGTGTCATTTCATAAAACTAAGCAGAGATGATAAGTAACTTTCTGGGACTTACCATGAAAGATGAAGGACAACAAAAGGACCCAATTGCAATCTATGAGAATTTTGCCATAAGCTCCCTAGAATCAAATTTCAGCCCTCACCAATCAGATCCAGGAATCATAGCTCTGTTTATTTGCCGATATTCTGTTTTTTGGTCAGGCTGCTTCCTTGTCGTAGTACGAAAGCACAGCCTGGAGCTTGAGAGGGAGAATAACATGGAATTTGGGTGGAAGCCAACATTAAAACAGCTGCCCCACTTCAGTACATCTTCTTTGGGCACATAGGGCCTCCCTTGACTGATTTAGGTTGACCTTATGATTTCTTCCTGCCTCTTGTATCATTCTGAGCAGTAAATCCTGGAGAAACAGAGATCTCCTGTCTGACCTAAACAGATTTCATAGATAATCTCTGTATCTGTCCTGTCAACTCTATAATGTCTTCAAAAGAATCAGCATTGAACATCTGCCTTCGCTCCTCTCCTCTCCACCAGTTTGTTTCTTATGAAATATTTATTAAGAGAACAATTATTTTTTCAGTCAGAGAAGGAGATAATTCACACAAGCAATCAGCTCCGGGTTAACTGAAGAATGAAAATGTCCTGGACCATAGCAAAAACTCATAATCAAAAGGCTCCCCAGCTATCCATCAAACAATCAATTACTGTATCCATTAGTCCCCTTTCACCACACATTAGAGCAATTTACTAGACATGCGAAAATTCAGGTCATTGCTCCTTAAGGATGAGCAAATAGCAGAGGCATCTATCAAAGTTTTGGTGTTGTACAAGCACATGCAGTGTGAATATATAGTTTAGATCATGTCCTCATGGTACCATAAGGCCATTAATTCATGTGTGGGGCATGTGCTATCTAGTCGCCTTCAAATCTCAGCATCTTGAGGAGCTTTGCCAGAAGTTCAGCATTTCATGTGGTCCAGCTTTCTCTGTGGTGAGGTCTGGGTAAAATCACTCTGTGTAAAATGCGAGTAAAAAATTGCTGAAACAGTGGTGGTTTTGTCATGTCTTGCTTACTCTGGTTGGATAATTGCAAGAATGTTTTCTATTTATATATGCATCATTTGGGGGAAGAGAGGATTTCTGCACAAAGAGGCAATCTGAGCAGGTTATGTGGCATCATCCCAGATCTGTCTTGCTTCTCTGCCCTCATCCAGTACCAACTAAACCTAGTCGAATTTCAGATCATGCACCAGGTTAATATTTCTACATCAGAAGCAAAGGAATTAGACTCCTTTTATAGTCAGTGGCAAGAAATAAAATTGAAGGATAACATCTTTGTTTCTTAAGGTACTCATCTGAAATTAAGTTGAATGAATTATTTGAATTGTTCTCTAAGAAAAAAAAATGTGGGTAGGAAAAACATTGGAATATTTTTGGTATTTGTGGTTGTTTTGCTTTGTTTGTGTTTTTCTGTAGACTTCCTTGAGTGAGATTAATCTGGCTAAACACGCAGCATCATTTTGTACTTCTGAGCCTGACGTCCCTGGCTCCCTGTAGAGTCTGTGACACAGTCTCATGTTAAGTAGCTGTCAATCTGCTTAATCTGGAGAAGAGACCTCTTATCTCCATTGACTTTATTGACTCTGTCTCCACTGACTGTAATGGGAGCCTTAATAAGGAATCTGGATGTCAATACTTCCAGATACATAAAGATTCGTGAGTTGTACTTCTCTCAGTTCAGTTTGGCTCATGAATTCAGCCACAGGCATCTACCTTGCAAAAATCTCAGATTAGTTAAAAGGGAGCCTATCTATGTGTCTAGACCTCCAGCGATGAACCAGTGTCTTCCTAATTTATCTGTCTCTGTCACACTGCACTAAATGGGACACTTGACATCTAGTTGGCACATCCCGGCGTCTAACTTTAGCTCTACTAGCTGCATTTAGATGGAGACTTAGAAAGTCTCCATGGAGACTTGCAGTATGAGTAGAGGACTCACTATGGGATACTGGGATTATCCTTTAGTGATTGCACAAGACTTACTATGGGATGTTTAGAGGAGGATCAGAGGTGGGAAAGGCTGGGATCTAGATGTTTTAGGGAGAAACAAGTATGGGAAAATAGAGGAATAAGGGGGGAAAAAGGACACGTTTGCGTGTTAAAAGACTGCTGATCAGTGCATTTGTCCATGCCCAGCCTGTTGTCTCTTACTAAACTCCATTTCAAGCTGTTTTCCTGGCACAGGGCTCCTGACTTTGTGTGTGTGGAGGTCTCAGTGCCAGCAGCCAGAGTGGGAGCAGGATGAGGCCATTTGTGCATGCCCGAGTGCTGTGTTTTCTTTCTGTCCTGATCTGCATGGCTGGCTCTGTTTGCATGCATATATACATGTTACATATGTGTTTTTTGGGGTTTTTTTTTGTTTGTTTGTTTGTTTTTCATGTGTTGACTGGGAGTCCATGCTCAGTTTCACTCCTGGTTGGACCTGGGGGCGTGCAGATTCATCACCCCTGTCCCCATAGTGCTATCAGATTCAGCAATCCCAGCACATTATATCCTAGGAACAGAAGCCCTAAGGAAAACCCTGCACACCACAGAGAGTCAGCAATACACTCCTGTGCTGCATGACCTGGAGCAGCTCCTTGCTTGAGGCCATAAGTCCTCATTTGCAAACAGAATAAGTAGAATAACAACCTTTTGAATAATAATATATAGTTATTCTGGAAGGCATTTTGAAGGTTGAGGTGGAATTGTAATCTTCCAAGCAATGGCAGAAAGTTGCCCTCTTTCTGCTGCACAGCTCCCATTCCAGCATGTTTTTGGAGCCAGAGGTGTCTCTTTCAGAGAGTGAAATATGATTAATTCAGTGACTATTTCTTACCCTTGCAGAATTTGTGCATTTCTTCTTTTATTACAAGAGAAATGGAAAATATCCTGTTTAGAGCCCTTTGAGACTAGATTGAGTAGTTAAGGAAACTACTGAGAGTCAACCAACGAACCAACCAAAGCCCCATGGAGCAATTTGCAGAGCAGATTTTAGCATGCAGAAAGAATTCTGGCTATGTTTGGGTAAAAGTTTCCAACAGAAATGTATTTTAATGGCACAAGCAGTGAAGACTTGTAGCTAATGACTTAGGAAGGATATTGATATATACAGAGGGATTGAAAGAGAATACAAACAGGGCAACTAAAATAACATGAAATATAGTCTATAAAACACTAGATGAGAAAATGAGGGACTTAAATTAAGTAGTCGAGAAGAAAATATCAAAAGAGACATGATTACAATCTATAAATACTTTCAAGGTGAAAATGAAGAGGAGGTAAATTATTCCTCCAGTAAAACGATATGAGCGAGAATGGCCTGATGTTAGGAAAGAAGCAAGTAGGTTAAGTGCTAAGACTAATAAAGAACAGTCATGTGAGGGGTTAATGCTCCATCACTTTGCAAAGTCAACAGTATAGTTGAAACATAAGCAAAATAAATAATAATAATGTTCCAATAAGAATGTGTGATAGAAATCTTCTATATATTTATGTGTGGCCCCTTCTGTCTTGGAGGCAGTTAAGAGACTGTTCTGATGTTCCCTGTAAAAGCGCATACATTTTGGACAATTCTATTACATGTCACGTTCCCGAGGCACTGAGGGGGAAAAATAGGAAGACCTTGCAGCATTTTTTATTTTAATCCTTTCCCCGAATGTTTTATTTTGCAAACATTTTAGGTAGCTTTTCAATCCTTGTGAAAACCTTTGTCAAACCTGTATGCTAATTGCCCAGTATGGGGTTGAACTGTTGCTATAAGAAAGGTTGGCATCTCCCTAAATATATATCACAGCGACAGTGTGGAGCACACGAGAATAATAAAGCTGGTTTGCCCTAGCATTCCTTTTCTGGTACTTCCTATTTCTTGTCACTGGTTGGATGATTAAATTAACTGCATCTTGGCCTATTATGAACTCATGCAGGATAAATTAGATAACCACAGAATTCTTTCTATTTAATTCTCCCTGGACACACTCATTCAGAAACAGGATTTTGTTCACTCGAGCAATGTTTGCGCTTCCCATTTTCATTATTTCTCTTTGCAGGCATTCTGTTTGCCAATACACATCTGTGACTAAATTTATCTAAAATCTTTAGCTTCCCTTCACAGTTGTGAAGATCTTCAGTAGCTATGTTGCTATTCTTAAGAGGTAATATAATTTTCTTGATGCTGCTCCTGTGTTTTTCTTTAAATCAGTAAATATTCTGACTTCATTTGGCTTGCAGTTCGGATTGTCACTCTTCATTTTTGTTTAGTCTGAAACTCACATCCCACAAGTTAAGCTGACTGGTTGTTAGGTGTTTCGCAGTAATGCAGTGCCCTAAGATGTGGCTGCTTGCTTCAGCATCGTAGAGAAATCATGGCAATCATTTACTTCTCTTTAGTTGATTTTTTTTTTATTTTTATTTTTTAGATTATCTACTCTTTTGGAGTTTTAGACCAGGTTGGTTGTTTCTGTCTCTGGTCAATGAAGAGAATCAGACCCAGCCCTTCCTGCATGATGTGTCTAGAAGAGGTTGGATGATGCTCTCCTGAGAAATCTCCATTCGTGTCCATCGACTGTAGAGGGAGGATTATTAGAGGATATGTTAGCAACCAACTGCACATTTCTGTAGAAAAGGTCATGCTTTCTCCGTTTCCTTAAGCCTGTTTCTTTAAGAATTAATGTCACAGCCTTTTTGATTGCAAAAGGTCCTTTCTCCATAGTCTGTGCTGCGCAGCAGTGTGTAATAATGGTGCATTTAACAAGACAACTGCTAGAATCAGATGCTGATTTTCCCAGGACTCCTGCTTTCCCCTCAGCCTATTCATGGCCAATAGTGCTATTGTGTCCCACAATCTGTAGCATAATAAATTTGGAGGGAAAACCAAAAATGCCTGGTAAAAAACATGGAGAGGCAAAAAAAGCACAATTTTTTTAGGTGTTAGGCTATGAACTTGCTGATCAGTATGGGCCTTATCAGCTGCTGAAGAGACATGTCACTTTAAAGATGTGGAGGAGTTCACTCCTTTAGCGATATTTGGTTGCCACAAAGAGAAAATCCAATGTGTATTTCATGTAATACAACACTTGGGAAAAACAGACAAACAAACAACAACAACAACAAACTTGGTTTTGCTAAAGCCCTTCTTCATTTTCTAAGTCTCTAGCAAAAAACTCTCTAGTAAAACCAGAGGAAAAAAATCCATCTGGCTATTTTCAGGTCACCTGCACAAATAACCGACATGGAATAAGCAGCACTCACATAAACCACTAGCCAGGTTAACTACAACATGCCCAGATTTACTCTTTTTTAAAATTTTCTCCATCACCTTGACATCTGTATTTTACTCAATCAAGATTTGTTTGAGATGATGATGGCTTCAGTTCATAGAACCATAGAATCACTATGGAAAAGACCTTTAAGATCATGGAGTCCATGTGGGGCTGACCCATCACTGCTGATCCCATATAGCCTGCTGTAGAGCAGTGCTGCTAGATAGTCCCAAAATAAATTTCTAGCCTTTTCATTTCAGTTCACTTAGTGTCTCCTGTCTTACTGCAGGTGCTTGTCAACTTGTATCTTTTTAACATTTTTATTACCTTTGTTTGTAATTTAATTAAAAACAAAAATGTCCTGAAGAAAAACAAATAAGATTTTTTGTATAGTATTAGTATAATACCCAATAAGCAGCTGCCTGCAGTCAGACTTTGATCAATGGGCTTTACTGTAGCAAATTAACAGGTAAATGGAAAAAAAAATGTTTTGCATGGTTTGTGTGTGGCCAGCGGAGCCTGTGTTCCGATCCGTGAGAGCAAACACTGAATTTAAGCAGTTAAATGTGGTTGCCCGTGTTAACCCATGTCTATCGTGATGTCCTACTTTGGGATCAAGCTTTTGAGAAATAGTTGTGCAAAGGCTGCCAAATAGGCAGGGTTTTGTTACAGAGCGGTCACTAAATGAAGCTGTTTCTCAGTCCCGAGCTGCAAACATTTGTTTGCAGCCTGAGCAAACAGTGAATCCCTGGCTAAGGGGGCTAAGAATGCCTATAAACCTAAAAAGGAGGTTTAACAGGAGTAACTCTCCTCCAAAGCGCACGCCATAAAAATACACTCTGATTTTACCACTTATTTGTGGATTCAAATGCTCCATTCTACATTAGCAGCTATTAGGACCCAGTAAATCCAGACATTTTGATCCCTTCCATATAATAAAACCTGCCTGGAGGCGATCTTGTGCAGGCTCCTCTAGATGACCCTAATGATGATCTTCAAAGGTCCCTTCCAACCTCAACCATTCCTTGATTCTCAGTCTTCTTGAAGGAAAAAGTCACGAGCAGAGAAGTGGAGAAATGGAGAATTATGAGGATACAATTGAGTTACGAGGAGCTTCCTGAAATGTGATGTGATGTAAAAATACCAATGAATGTTTACATTCATGACAAACCTTGGGGACATTTATCTGCTTGGTTCACGTGTACGTGGGTGCTACTGGCCAGGGACAGCACAGGTAGTCAGCTTTAGAAGGAATGAGTTTATACATTTATGATCAAACTGTAGACATTAAGTAGAACATATTATAAAAATGGAAAGGAATTGCAGTTTCAGAGTGTATCTCTTCATGGCCAGGTTTTCTTTTCATCTGAATGGACACAGGGCCATCTTTTGCCATAGTAGATGAAGTTGTCACAGGTGACAAAATGCTGAGGACTAGAAATAGGAACAGGGCAAATTTCCCCCTCCGCTCCCTAATGCAGCATCTGTATGAGCTCTGCAGGGTAAAACAGGTGACAAAATGCTGCTCTCAGGATTTCCTGAAGTTTGTTCTGGAAGATGATGTTCTTCATAGTTGAAACATCTGACATGATGCTCTGCTCAGTGTCAGAAACCGTCCTCATCATCTAAACCTGGTGGGAAGAACATTCCTCTTGGATTTGGGCTTCACCAGGGGAATGAAAATATACTCAGTGCTTCTTAAAAGGGTGTTGGATATCACAGAGCTAAAAGTCAAGCCTGTGGCTTTTTTTTTTCCTGGTCTACCACGGTTGTGTCATTTAATTCTCCCACCCTGAGTACGGTAAGATCGACGCTGAAATAGATCAGCCCTAGGTGCTAAGGTCAAGAATGCTAGGAATGAACTTGGGAAAGTAATAAAGCCTTGAAGGAAAAAGAAAGAAGAAGAAAGTAGTAGGAGGTAGGAACTAGGAACTCTGTTACTAAGTCTCTTCTAGTTCCAGGAAACTAAATGGATTTTCTTGGTCTTCATTACTGCAGAGACTTGAGCAATTAAATTTAGAAATACTGAAAAATGAACAAGCAGAATACTTTCTGCTATTGCATTTCCCCTAAAACTAGTAATTCCTTGCAGGCACCATATCAGGAAATGGTAGAAATGGTATTTTTTCTTCCTTAATTTCAGGCCTATATCATTCAAAAGTGAACAGCTTGATCAAGAGTGAAGACAGGCACAAATGAGAGATTCTGTTTAATTTAAATAAAAATGTGCTTCGACCCTCCCCTTAGTGCTATTTTTCCATGCTGTATTTTTGCTTTCTTCTCACACTATATTGGTAGAGAGTAATCACATTTAGATAACGCGAAGTAAACGCTGGATGCATTTCTGGTTTTGCCCATGTTGGTGATGCACGCAGAAAGAATGGAAAACACCCCACTTAAAGTTGCCCTTGCTCAGAATCTAAAGCCGGTGTCTTTAAATGTGCTTGGGTGAAAGGAGAGAGCAAGTAATGGTTAACTTCTTGGATTTCTTGGCTCATTTCTGTGGGGAGCTCCTCTCATAAAATAACAGAGCTCCGGTTACCAATCACCGCTGCAATCTTCTGTGTGAAAGATAATGCAAAGTTGTAATATCACTATTTCACTCCTCTAAAAGATTTAGAAGTCCCAGGCCACTTGTTCTGTGCCTGCCTGAGGCTTTTCTACCTGTAATTGCTTTGGGCTTTTGCTTGGCGAGATACGACTCTAAATCTCGTTGAGTCCACAAGGTTAGTTGTTTTGGAAGGATGGTTTGAGAAAGATTATCTAATCCAATTTATCTGTCTTCTTAATCTAACTGTATATTGTAGGTAGGCAAGCCAAACTGGCTCCAAATTTTTGTTCTGGACATCTCGCAGTGCCAACATGCTATTAAAAATATTTCAGGCACAGGCAGGATTTGTTATTGTGGCCATATTCTGCACAGTGGTCCTCAATGTAAAGTATTTTACTGATCTTTAATGCAGGCTCTCTGGCCTCATTATTCTACATGCAATAAAATGTGAATCGCTAAGCCTGCTTGCAAAGGAGAATAGGGATATCCTTGTAAAGTGTAGCCTGGCTGTTTATATGTCTATATATACTATAAAGCAGGAGATAAACGTCTCTGCATTTGCATTTTGCCTGTAGGCTAGAGGCAAAATGTTACCTAAGGAGACATGATAGTTTGCAGGAGGTGTGGGAGCTACGTTGATTGCTGCTTGAGCTGCCCATATTCCTGCTAGAGATACAGGAGGCTCCTGAAGATTAGAGAAGGCAGAATCAACACACCTCCCACGGGCTTTGGGTTTGCTTTGGTTTACTACCTGAGGCACGTCAGACCTCTAAAATACTCAATTTTCATGGTTGCAAAACAGATTTCCTCGGAACAACCTGCACTATGTAATGCAAAATGATATCATGTGAGTGAGACTACTTTTTATTGCTCGTATAAACCCGTGAATTCGTGAGATAAGGCTATGCGGATCAAAGGAAGGTTATAACCTGGTTTGGGATGGCTTTGAACTGAGAAAAATGGTTCTGTGTAACAGGGCAGGTCCAGCCTAACTCTTAGACCTTGCAGGATGCTTGAGACATTCTTCAATCGTGAGTGTCTTGCAGTCGTGTGAATATGAAGACAAGCTCTAAATGCTTAAAATGTACATGCAAGTGGAGAAGGACTCAGATAAATATTACTTGGGTTCCTTCTAATTTCCCAGAATTGGTTCTCTATCCAGTTATGAGACATATTTCGTTAGCTTTCCCTATTTTGCTAGTGTCAAAAGCTCTGACATATCCATCCTTAGGGACAGTGAAGTGGGACCGATCCATATTCTCTTCCCATGTTTTCACGCACTGTGAAAAGTCAAATCGTATGTGACAACACAAAGTTGAGATCATAGAGATCAAGGAGTGCTGGCATTTCCATTTATCCCCTGGTCTGTGTACAGCCTATGCAAGGAACTATGTTCACCACTGAGATGATGGTGCTTAAAATCATAGAAGGATTAATATCAAGGTGAAACAGTTTGGGATATGAGTAGAGGCTGTGTCCAATTCATGGATAAACTTCCTGTTGGATCCTTGGTGTCTAATTTAGGTGCTGAATGCAAAATATTTCTTTCTCCCTCAATTATCTTCATTCTGAGCCTAAAGTTAGAGGTTTCTGATTTCTCCCTTAGTGCTTCATTGCCTTGTCCCAATCAGTTGTGGCATTTATTTGGTGGAGAAAGTCCATAAATTCCAATATATCTTAATTACTTATACATTACAGATTCTTTTGGAAAGCCTATGAGAGGTCCTCCTTATAGCAGACATTGGACACCATAATTATCAGACTGGTGGATAACCTGAGCTGAAGGGAGCATTTGTGTGTGTGTGTCTCGCTTTTTTCCCACCATCTTTTAATTTTTCTCAATTTCTTCAAGGTTTTAAGATAAATGGAATTACTGTGTACACAGAGAAAAAGTCATGTGTGTTGATGTTCCCTTTTTACCCTTTGAAAGTGTAAATGGGGAGTTAGGCAAGAGCGGGACTAGGAGAAGGTAATCTTCAGAGGAACCTCAAGTACAAAGTTTCTGTTGCAAAGAATTTACTAGTGGTAAAGTGCATATATTGACAGAATCTGTGCAGATGAAACCCTTTTTTTGAAACCCTTTTTTTTAACCTGCTTTCCTCTATTTCTCAAATCAGCAAAGATTTTATCTCACTGAAAAGATTTTATCCAACGGAAAAACAAAATGTTATGCCTAGGCATATTATTTTTGGATATCATGAATAACAGCAAAGTCTGACCCATAGTCCTAAGAATTTAGTTTTAAAGAACTACTGAGCATATCAGATGTATGCAACTTTTTTCTGCCCCCTTCTATCATTTTTTTTCGCAGGCAGAGTTTGGCTTACAGATACATCTTGACAAAAATCTGCCACAGGCAAATTTCAACAAAAGAGCCACTTCAAACACGTCCAATTAACAATTCATGAAAGGAAATCCAACACAAAATTACACAGAGATTTGCAGGGCATAAAATTTGGCACTAAATCAAATTTAACATGGAAATGCCTCTATACGAAGCCAAGACCTCTTACAGTGTATTTTGCAAAGGAGTTTTATCTGTGGAGACTCAGTTGTGTGCCCTCCATCAAATCTATTCTTGCGCTAAATAAACCTTTTCTTCATACGCAGCAATGAGCAGTCTCTAATAGTCCACTTATAAACCCAGTTATATATCTCCATACTCAAAAGTTTTAAAAATTACTTGAATTCTTCACCGTTTCAAATCGAGTCAAAGAAAATCTGAGACCCACAAATCCCCAGTTCTAGATGCAGAGTCACTGATCCCTGTAGTTGTGGTTGGATTTTCTTGAAAGTTTGTAAAAGGTTACAAAATCTTGTAATTGTCTTCAGAAGCTCTGAAAATAATATAAGTTTAAAGAAGAATGTCTGTCTCTGGACCATTAGACACCTGAATAGGTAACTTTTTGAGGAAATGACTAAGCAACATCACTAGCTTTGCAGGAGTTGTGTTAAGGCTTTTTGTTTATTGTTATTTATTTACTTAGGACCAAAAAGTGGAGATCACAGATAGGAGCTGATAAGCGTCAAGACAAAGTGTACTCATGATATAACTGTGGTGTTATGTAGACTGATGTCATCCGAGGACTGGCTTGCCTTTTAATCCTGTTACATCAGCACACTATAGGAGGCATTTAATAACTCAAAACTTGCTACCTTTTCCTGGAATCCATATCTGGTTGGGAAAACATGGATTTAGGTATCTTCATGTGCACTTAGTTCCATGGTAAAGTATCGCTCCTGTGACCTACTAAAAAAACTTAATTAAATCATTCTTTTTCAGCATTTTAAAAACCTGGACATGTGGGCCCTCTATGGCCTTGTGACAGTCCTGTTTTGCCCACTAGTGGCCTGGAGACCTCTGTCACCATAAATGAGCCATCAGAATGCCTCATTTTTTTTCTCTTCAGTCTATTAATACCCACTTTAGACAGTGAAACACTTTACCAGAAAACTTAGCGTCCAAAGCAAATATTAATCGATGAATAAAACATTCCTGAAGCATTTTAATGCTATTAGCATGTGTATTTTAAAATGTAAATGAACTTTAACCTATTTTTACATGATGATTTTCTTCTTATAATACACGCTTTCTTTGCAAATAATAGATCTCACGGAAAAAGAAGGGGAAGCAAGATATTAATGTCAAAGATTGCATCTTCTGTTTATACTTTCGAGAGATACAAGGATGCTTGCAGCTGATTTTTATGCAAACCTCCACCTCCTCCACCATCCCATTTCCTTCATCATCTATTATTCTTGCCTACAGTTAGATGATGGTGATACTAATAATAATGAATGACTTTGATCAGGCTCCTGAACCTATATTTAGGCAACTACAAAAGTCTTTTGGTATCTATTTTTTCCGATGTTTTTAAAGAATTAAGTATGAGTTTCCAGTTACTTAATATACTTCAAAATCTAGCCAGCTGAGGTGTCTAAATGCTATTGTAAGAGTTCAGTATTACTTATTTTCTCTATGCCTCTTTCCCAGTTCCTCCAGGGCAGATCTCTAAGAAAACAAACAGTAAATAAAACGAAAACACACAACAAATGTGTTTTATTTGCTCTTTCATCTCCCTCTACCAAGCACGTGTGGTTCTGCTTTCTCATTCCTTCCTGGGTGATTTGACATCATTTGCATCCCAGTTTCCCTTCCAGCCCTGCAAGGCTCTGTGCCCTTCCAGTGAGCTCCTGCATAGCCTCAATCCCTGTTCACTGCATGGGAATTGATAGCAGTGGATAATTCTTGAGGACATAGCCATAGCAAGGAAGCAAAAACGTTTATTTCTCAAGCATAACCACCTGAAGAGCCTTTGTGTTTGCGCTTTAACTACATCTAGATCCAGAGAACTGAACATCCTGGATTCTTGTATTTGTTTTCTGTAATATTCAAGGAGTTTGGGGGCATTCAGATCATGAGAATAAACTATGTGCTGTAGTGACTGATGTTTCTTCTTCCAACTTTAGAACATTGGAAGCAGTGGGATCACTTTTTGTATTACAGCTTTGGATTAAGGGTTAAAGCTCAACTCAAGGCTTGTTTAAAGACCATGTTTAAGTGAAACTCTCAGGTAGCTGTAGTATCTGAGTCCTCACTATGTATATTTGAGCTCAACCTCCTGATTGTCCATACCAACCTTGTGTTTCATTCTCTGTGTCTGGGCTAGACTGAATCTACAATCTCTGTAGACACAGAAGCTAATGGATTGGAGAAGACCTTACTAAACCTCTGCCCAATCTTCATTGTAGATGCAGTTGGCTCATGCTGCTTAGTCCAGAACTTGGATCTGTACACAAACACAGTTCCCAAAGGCAATGTGAACATTAGTTACCAAGAAAACAGTCTGATGTATTAGTGAAAGCAGGTCAAGTAGAGCAAACAGAACATGAAATTGTGAAATTAAATGTTGATGCTCAGACTGATAACCACACAGTCACTTTACTCTCCCTTTTTTTGGGAGATTGCTTATCTCAACAGTAAGTTACCTTTTGTTATGTCACACGTTACAAGCTGGATCCTAAGGTTTTCAAAGCAAACACATAGGCTTTGATTATTGTTTTGAGAAGGTATCTGATTTCAGAGAGTTTCCAGTACAATCAGCAAGTTGAACATGTTGTTTTTCAGATGTACATGAACACTTTGTTCCATCAGACTTTGCGAGGGCTGAAATGTAAATGGGAGCAGATCTGGCTTCAGCTCCTTGCTTTAAGACTTGGTATGTTTCTCTCATTCAAGTAGTTCTCCATGATGGATCATTCTGATTAACATTTTCTCTATTCTCTTCACCTTTTTGCATGATTTATGCAATCTGTTATATTATTGTTTTCCTTTCCTGTATGAAGTGATGTTTTCTGTTTTCTTTCCACTTTCTCATCTCAGCAGAGTCCTAGGACCCCATTCTCTGACCTACCTGATGATGAGAAGATCTTTAATGCAGGAGATGGCACGTGGCAAAACCAGAACCAGGATCAAGCTTTGCTCTCAGAAATCACAGAAGAGGATCTGGAGGCCATCCGGCAGCGGGAAGAGGCCATTCAGCAGATTGAGGTCAGTAGCCTTCTCTAGTCATGAGCTTGCAAGCCCACGTAGAGGTTCTTCATGCTCTGGATTGCTCAAATGAGGAAGGAATCACAGAATCCCAGAATGGCTGAGGTTGGAAGGGGCCTCTAGAGATCATCAAGTCCAACCCCGCTGCTCCAGCAGGGACACCTAGAGCATGGGGCACAGGGTGGCATCCAGGCGGGTTTGAAGACCTCCAGAGAAGGAGACTCCACAGCCTCTCTGGCCAGCCTGTGCCAGGGCTCTGTCACCCTCACAGGAAAGAAGTTCTTCCTCACATGGCGGTGGAACTTCCTGGGTTTCAACTTGTACCCATTACCCTTTGTCCTGTCACTGGCCACCACCAAGAAGAGTTTGGCCCCATCTTCGTTACATTCTCCCCTCAGGTATTTGCATATTCTGATCAGATCTCCTCTCAGTCTTCTCCTCTCCAGACTAAACAGACCCCGCTAGCTTAGTTTTTCCTTATAAGATAGATGCTCCAGTCCCTTAATCATCCTCGTGGCTCTACCCTTGTCCCTCTCTAGAAGCTCCACGTGCCTCTTGTCCTGGAAAACCCAGAACTGCACCCAGTACTCCAGGTGCGGCCTCACCAGAGCTGAGTAGAGGGGCAGGATCCCCTCCCTCGACCTGCTGGCAACGCTCCTCCTGATGCAGCCAGGATCCCACTGCCCTTCTTGGCCATGAGGGCACATTGCTGCCTCATGGTTAACCTGTTGTCAACCAGGACTCCCAAATCCCTCTCCACAGAGCTGCTTTCCAGCACTCCTAATCTGTACTGGTGCCTGGGGTTATTCCTCCCCAGGTGCAGGACCCTGCACTTGTCCATGTTGAACGTCACGAGGTTCCTCTCTGTCCAACTGAAACACTGATTTACCTGCTTAACTGTCCATCACCACTAGATGTGGAAGTGATTGTCAGGTGGGTTTTTGTTGTTGTTGTTGTTGTTGTTGTTGTTTTCTTTAGAGATAGAAATTAGTGGTAGAATGAAGAATTAGAAATTGTTATAACTTCTAATGAAAATTACAATAATTAATTAATGTTCACGGGCCAGCGTTTTTTCAATGTGTCTTCCATAACAGACTACAATAAAGTCACTTGAGTGAGCTTGATTTTGAAGCAAAACAGTTCTCTTTGTTCATGCAAACTTGAAACTGGAATTTGCGATAGATTGAAAAATGTTCAGCTTCATCACTAGATAGAACAACAGGTAGATGGAAAGAGATAACTTTTAGAATATTTCAAATAATTTACTATTTTGGTTTTAACAAAGTATTTGGATGTTCTTAATATAACTTTTTAAGAATCATGTTCTCTCTGCTCACTTTTTTTTTCCTAAGTGGAGTTATAAATAACACACACACAAAAAAGAAACAAAAATAGTGTTAATGAGTTAAGCAACCCCCATTTTTCGTTACATACTTTTAATACTTTTGGAAAACTCAGTTATTGAATAGAAACTGTAAATGAGTAGAAAAAAAAAAAGAAACATTTTAAATCTTTCTAATTTGTATGCTTTTACATGCCTAAACTCAAGATGAACCAAAAGAGAGGACTGCAGAATAAATCAGAACATTTAATTAAGGACTACACTTTGCCCTGTAATTAGATTGAGCTAATTTTATCAGAATGGATTTTGGTGTGATATAGCAGGAATAGTCATTCAGTTAACTGTGCAAGAATGGGGCAAATGTTTCAGCTGTAGACTCATACTTTGAAGCTTTGACCTCTGTAAACAAGGATAACTGTATAATATTCAAAGCTGTAAATAGGAAATTTGTGTAGTTTTATGGGACTCAATCCAAGTCAGTGTGTATACAATTTCTCCTACTGTGGGTTCTATAGAGACAATTGAGATTTGTGCACTTGTGTGCATTTTTAAGGTGAAATTATAAAAAAACAGACTAGCACCAACTATCCTTAAGTGTGAGTTATCCTTTTATATTTGGAACATCTCTTTGCTGAGTTCTTTTATTTCTGAACATCCACCAGGACCAAATGTAGGAAGCTTTGCTGTAAGAAATACTTGTTTGGGGATGTCCCTGTGCTTTGGTTTTCAAGAAGGATATAGTGATATGTTCAATGTCCATGGTCATGTTCTGGACCATGTGGCTGCACCTCGTTCTTGAGACAAGTTGTGCTGTTTCTGCTGTGTGTTGCACATCTCTGTTCAGGTTGGATGTTACTTTTCCACAGCTAAGGAACTGGGTGACAGCTGCTTGTGTTGGAAACTAAGGAGATAGACAGCAGGATTAAATAAATACTGTCCCAGCCCTACTCAACTTCCAAATTAATGCAGTGCTCTTGTATTTTTCAGGTTGCATACATATTGATATGGTAGATGCTGCTTATCTTTCTGCCTGATATGAATTTCTCCCTGGATAACTTATTTAGTTTTTGCATTTAATGAGGTTCAGACCTATGCTTCCAAAGGATTGTGTGTAGGTGTACCTGTGCAGTTGGTTTTTACTTGTCTTTTTTTCTCTATCTCCATCATAACTGCATCCATTTCGCATTGCTGTCTGCATTCATCCTCTAAGGAGGGCTTCATTCCACATGCATTCTTTGAAATGGAGATTAAAAGTTTCTCCACAGGAGGAAAATTTGGTAGCTTATGAACGAGTTTTGTTTCTTGTCATCACACTGCCTTAAACAAACATTTAGGCCCAGTAGTATTTTATTAATGTCTTTTTTTGAAAGAAATATAACAAAAATGAAATGGATTTTGGACTGTTTCTTACATCTCTCCAGGTGTGTTTGGATAAACAGCTTTTAAGACGTTTTGTTGTTGTTTTTCTGTTTGTTGATCCACATGAACTTTTTTTTTTTTTGTGAAAGGACTGATGTTGCACATCCTAACCTCCCTGGTTTCATTAGAAATTGTGTATATACAGAGAAAGGATTCATTGAGCTCAAAGTCACCCTTTTCCAACATATTTCCAAACCCAGTAAGTGATCAAGAAGGTTAAAATAAAACATTATTCCTAACTGTCAAACTGTCAACTAATAAACTGAATTTATCCCCAGATTGATATATAGCATTTCTTCTCCTCTGCTCTTTGGGGAACAAAATGAAGAAGAGAGATATGCAAAACACGTCTAATGAAAGTGCATTGGTATTGCTCGGTAATTTTAGCTTTTCAGAGTAATACTGGATTATGTAGACCAAAAGCAAGAGAGAATAGAGCAGA
Source organism: Crypturellus undulatus (assembly GCA_013389825.1). NCBI lineage: Eukaryota > Metazoa > Chordata > Aves > Tinamiformes > Tinamidae > Crypturellus > Crypturellus undulatus. The sequence continues at coordinate 727,836 of VWPW01008661.1, read as the reverse complement.
CCACAGAGCAGAACAGTGCTAGGATGTTGTTCCTGGTCAGTGCTGGTTCCAATGCCAGGCCCTTATTTGAGATGACACTGAATTTTCAAGAACAGATATACCTTTTCTATTGTCAAATAATGTGAGGAAATAAATTCTCCATTCAGCTTGTGTGCTGAGAAAGAGATATAAAATTTGCGTCCATAATAGACATCTTAATGGTCTAATGATTGTTCTCCCATTGGATGTTTTCCACATTTCCAGATTCTCTTCAGAGATCCAGGTTAATGGGACATTATTCCCCGTCATGAGCATCTCTTGCAGAGTGTTTCAGTGTTCACAGTTTCCACCTAGAAGGATTGCAGCCATGTCAGAGGTTCAGCTAGCTGTTCATTTCATTTCAATGTGCTGCTTCTGCTATTGCTTTCAAATTAAAAATAGAGAAGTCCGCGAGGAAGATGTCTCGCCAAAGCCTTACATTTTGGATAAAGATCTTTATTGCTTGGAAATGTCAAAATCTGGTAGGACACAGCAGCCTTGACACAAGTGTTATTTCTTAAAATATTGCTTTGAACTGTTATATAAAACCTATTTTAACTTGAACTGTATTGGCAGTGAATAATAGATGGCATAACAACTTTATTTATAGCACTGTAAAATGTGCTATCGGAAATACAGGAGTCGAACTGTAATGTATATTGTCAGTGCTCCGTGCTGGCACAAATTCTGTCATAGCAAATATGTAATTTAGCACCTTGTGCCTTTCTTTGGCACCTGCAATCAGATAAGAAACAGAAGGAACATAAAGTTTGAGAGGAAATAGAAAACCATTGAATGAAGAACTTGAAAATTTCCTCTCATGACTGGAGACACCTATAGAAAAAGGATACTAAATGCTGTACTGATACAGAAGACTTCTGGTGATCCTCCTCATGTAGACTTAGTTCTTTCTAGAGCAGTGAGAAATGAGAAAGAGAGGAACCCGTTCAGAAGCCACATCCCATATCCTTGGAGTCTTTGCCTAGTCATCCCATCTGATCCATAGTCCTTCCTCCTTTTCTGTACAACTCTTCTGTGCTTCCCAGGCTACCGCACAGCCATGGACATGATCCTACCATGAAGAGTGAATAGATGAGACAGAAATATGCCAATGAAAGGGCATACTTGAAGAGCAGAACTTCCTGCTACTGGAAAGGGTTGTTCCCTACAATAGGAGGTTCCACTTTATATATCTCAACTCCCCACCCTCTTCTTTCTTTCCTCTGTCCCTCATAGCAAGAGCAGCAGTAAGAAGTAAACATGGTACCTTCATGGAGGTAGGCAGCTGCCCGGAAAACTCGTAGATGTCAGTTACTTTTCCACAAAATCACGATTACCAAAGTATTTAGCAATTAGGGAGTCAGTCATTGAGACCTAATGATTATAAGATAAGTCTTGCTGAAAAGCATTTTGATGATAAATCATTTTTTGGCTGGACAGCTGTTGCAAACTGGAGACCATCGGTTTCAGAGGCCTGTGCAACCGTGGAGAATAGCCAAGTAGAAGGAGTGTTAGGAAGGCCTCTGAATAAATTAGTTTGTTAGTTCTGCCATTAACTTCTTTTGTGTCCTGATAATTGATCGTACTGATGTTACTGAGGAGGAAAGTATCATCCTGTATCTCAGAGGGAACTGGAAGAATAAGTCATCTAATGGGCTCTTTCATTTTCTTTTAGGGAAGTGAAGACACTAAATCACTTCCTTTTCCCTCAGACTATTTCTGTAGGTTTTTCTTTTCTTTTCTTTTCTTTTTTTTTCTTTCTTTCTTTCTTTCTTCCTTTCTTTCTTTCTTTCTTCTTTCTTTCTTTCTTTCTTTTTTTCTTTCTTTCTTTCTCTCTTTCTTTCTTTCTTCCTTTCTTTCTTTCTTTCTTCTTTCTTTCTTTCTTTCTTTTTTTCTTTCTTTCTTTCTCTCTTTCTTTCTTTCTTCCTTTCTTTCTTTCTTTCTTCTTTCTTTCTTTCTTTCTTTTTTTCTTTCTTTCTTTCTCTCTTTCTTTCTTTCTTCCTTTCTTTCTTTCTTTCTTCTTTCTTTCTTTCTTTCTTTTTTTCTTTCTTTCTTTCTCTCTTTCTTTCTTTCTTCCTTTCTTTCTTTCTTTCTTCTTTCTTTCTTTCTTTCTTTTTTTCTTTCTTTCTTTCTCTCTTTCTTTCTTTCTTCCTTTCTTTCTTTCTTTCTTCTTTCTTTCTTTCTTTCTTTTTTTCTTTCTTTCTTTCTCTCTTTCTTTCTTTCTTCCTTTCTTTCTTTCTTTCTTCTTTCTTTCTTTCTTTCTTTTTTTCTTTCTTTCTTTCTCTCTTTCTTTCTTTCTTCCTTTCTTTCTTTCTTTCTTCTTTCTTTCTTTCTTTCTTTTTTTCTTTCTTTCTTTCTCTCTTTCTTTCTTTCTTCCTTTCTTTCTTTCTTTCTTCTTTCTTTCTTTCTTTCTTTTTTTCTTTCTTTCTTTCTCTCTTTCTTTCTTTCTTCCTTTCTTTCTCTCATTTAATGCAAAACTCACACATTACTGATGTGACAAAGCGGAAAGCAGTGTATCATCAGAGCTGGAGAGCTGATGTTGTCTTCCGATGCCTCCATCCACTTTGTAACTATCAGCTGAGCACATCTCGGAGGAAAGAGCAGAAAAGTAAAGGAAAAGAAAGCAAAATAAAACAGTAGAGCTTCATTTCGACTGGTGGTTCTCTTGGCAAGCGAGAACAAGAATCACATAGGCTCTGGCAACAGGTGTGAGATGCTTTTATTTTTAGTAAAGGTTGTTCCCTCTGGATCAGCGCTGAGAAATGTTGATGTTCATTCCATATCTGTTTTGAAGAGAAGTGATAGATGCCAGCCTCCACTCCTGTCAGTCAAGCGTTTGTAACCAGACAGAAAATGAAATACAATAAAAATAAAACAAAACAGCCCCACAGAGTCTGTGAGAGTGTGTTTGTTAGTTCAGACATGTTCCTTGTTCGCTCATTATTACATATCATTTCTTGCTGAAGGGTATTTTCTGTAAAATCTCTTCAGTGATGTTAGCAGTTTAGAAGGTTTAATGTGAGCTATTTTATATCTTTCATCAGCTTGGTAGTCCAGGAGTTTGACTTATGAGCGCTCTGTCTGACTCTTTGCAGGGGCTTTTTGACTTAGTATATAAATAATACAATATCATGACAAATACAGTAAGTGAAAAAAATCAGATTCTGTATCAACATGGAAGTGTTCAAATTGCACTTGTTTGCTGCAGTGTTCTGGAGTCTAATTATCACGAGAGACTGATATGCCTATTAGGCTGACTTGGACATCCTTAGGACTCAGGACTCAGTCGATTCCTAAAGAATCCACTTGAGTATTTTGGTTGCTCTTAGTTTAAAATGACCCAAGCCGTATGCCTGCCACGATTTGTTTTGCCAGACTATTTTACGGTCCAGCAGACTTCAGTGTTGATGAAATGCTTCTCTCTGTTCTTGCTAAAGATCCCTTTTCTCATTCTCAGCTTTTTACACCTAGTAAAACTCTATCGGGCCCTGTGAATAATTCTTCCTCCCCGTTGGCATTTAAACTTTTCAAATACTAACAGCTGTCCTCTTCACAAGTCGATCTCCCTTGCTTTTCAGTCACTTCAGTGCTCCTTTCTCAGTTCTTGAGCATTTATTCCTTCCTTTCTGCTACGGCAGCATGTGGAACTGTACATAGGACCTTTCTTGTCCTGTATCATCAAAGTGATACAGAAGAAATCTGAAGCACTTCTTTTGGGTCTAATTCAGAGGCTACAAGTGCTGCTGGAAAGCCTCCTGGTTTATTTTGATACTAGTAAATTAAGCATTACCAAGTAATAGACACTAGAATTCAGTGGCTACACTCTTAAGTTATTATAGTATTTCCTGGCACGCTGTTGACCCAGACAGAGCAGCTAGTACTTGCCCAAATCATAGAATCACTACGGTTGGAAGGGGCCTCTAGAGATCATCTAGTTCAATGCAGGTTCACCTAGAGCACGTGGCACAGGGCTGCATCCAAGCAGGTCTTGAAGATCTCCAGAGAAGAAGACCCCACAACCTCTCTGAGCAGCCTGTGCCAGGGCTCTGTCACCCTCACTGGTAAGAAAGTTTTCCTTAAGTTCCTGTGGAACTTTTGGTGCTTCAGTTTGTGGCTATTTCCTCTTGTCCTATTGCTGACCACCACTGAAAAGAGGCCCAACTCTCTCAGTCTCTCCTCATAGGGCAGATGTTTCAGACCCCTGATCATCCTCGTGGCCCTGCACTGGACTCTCTCCAGCAGCTCCACATCCTTCTTGTACTGGGGGGCCCAGAACTGGACACAGTGCTCCAGATGTGACCTCACCAGCGCTGAGTAGAGGGGTAAGATCACCTCCCTCGCGGTGCTGGAGACTCTCCTCTTAATGCACCCCAGGACCCCATTGACCTTCTTGGCGACAAGGACACACCGCTGCCTCATGGTCAACTTGACATCTACTGTGACACCCAGAGCCTTCTCTGCAGAGCTCTCCATAACGTCAGTCCCCAGCCTGTACTGGTATCTGGGGTTATTCCTCCCCCGATGCAGGACTTTGCACTTGCTCTTTGCCTTCATCCGGGTCATTGATGAATAAATTGAACAGGACTGGACCAAGGACTGACCCCTGGGGGACACAGGGCCCCCCGTAGACCCTATACCATTGATCACAAACTTCTGAGCTCTGCCATCCAGCCAGTAACCTATACCACTATACCACTAATCTAATATATACCAGTATATATCAGTAACCGAATATTGATACCTTTGAGAATTAGCATATTTTCCAAGTAGCTTTGATGCAGCCACCTGTTCAGAGGGTAAGAGGACTAAATAGTGAGGATGCAGATACGTGCATGTCTGTTTGATTCAAGTTTGGAGTACACATCTCAGTGTGTCTCATGTCCTTGCGTAGCTGGAGCCTTATTGATTTGATGATTTGATCACCATTATTTCGTTTAGTCTTCATTGACACTTAGAGAAGAAGAAGAATAAGGTAACTTAAAGGTAAATTTGAATGTTGGGTCCTCAGCAACAGCTCTTTTACTCTATGCACCTGATCCTTCTGATCTGCCCATGTAGACACTGCCTTACTTCTTTCCAGAGGAAACCACTGTGAGGATAGTTTGCTTCTTGGTCTGCTCTATCTAGGCAATATTGCCTTAAGTTTGGCTTTCTCCATGCAGAACAGTTCCATGCAGACCATCATGCTAGAGAAACTTCATATTACACTCCATGAAAATTCTCCAATAAGCTCTGAAACTAAATGTTGCTGTTATAAATATGTTGATATACATCCATCTGGCCCATAAATCCATCTGGACACAGAGGCAATAAAACAGCACTGGGCAGTACACTGAAAAAAAAAATAATCACATCATTTCTATCCAAACATGCTTTTTGCTAAGACTACTTCTTCTTAGTGGCAGAACAATGATAATAATAACTGGCTAAAAGTGTGTTACATCCTTCTTCTGGGAAATGACTAGAACTTGCATATTTTTGCTATTGATATTTAATTAAGGACATGACCCGGGATCTCACTTTTCGGGAGAATGTCGTGTTTGGCAAAGTACTTTTAAATAACTGTTAAGATTTCTGCTAGTCAGGAGAAATTTCCTTCTCCTAGTTTTGTTCCTAGTGTCTAATCCAGAGACTGTTACTGTCAAAGAAAGTCTCCCCCTACCCTCTTCGTACACTTGTCCTTCCAATGAATTTGGATGAAGGAGTTACTCATAAAAACCTTGATTCAGCAAATCACCTAAATATGTCTTAAGAGCTTTGCTGAATAGGCCTGGACATAAGTACATACTAAAAGTGAAATATGTCTTCTGCAAAAGGAGGAAATGGTGCTAACACACAAATTATTTGCTAATAACCCAAATTTCAGGCAGACACATATCTGCCTACCTGTGCACAGCAACTGAACTGAGTTAAATGCTTTATCTTACCTGTCAATATGCACTGATAAGCTGGAGAGATGTTTGGAGTGCTCCTGGTGACATACTGCGTAGCTTCTACATTTCTTTTCGATAGACTGTTAGTATATCCTTTGTTAAAAAGATGCATTGCTTTCCTCCTCGATTTACTGTACTTCTACCTATTTTTCTTTTTCCAGATTATGACTGTCTCACTAATGGTAATGCCTTGCTCCTATTTCTGTTGGTACAGACAGTACAAACCTCATCAATACAGTTAGTTTTGTGGATGTCTTTTGCTGCCTTGAAGGGGAATTACCACTCTCACCTCTTCTGTTAGAGCAGTTCACTCTGCAGGACTGATGGATAACTATGCAGATCGATAGCTCATCAAGCAGCCATGAACTCTTAGCATTGCTCTCAAGAGCTCCTGCTGCATATCTGACTTGGTGCCCTCCTGGATGGAGCACTTTTCTTTTTCAGCTATAGCAAAATATGTTTCTGCAGTGGCCAGTTGCTACAGATCACCCGACTGCAAAGAAAGAAAGTTTATTTATTTATTTATTATTATTTATTTATTATTTTATTTATTCCCCTATTTCCTGATGGCATCTGTGGAGCTTCACTAATATCCATGAAGCCATTTAACTCAATGGGAAAGTGGGAAAGAAGCCTTATGGAAGTGCATTCTTATCACCAAAATCTCCATTTCTCATTTATTTGCTAACCTGTTGCTCCCACAATCTGGAGTGGGGCAATTCTGATAATTTTTTATCTAAATTTATGTCCCGATGAGAAAAATAAATAAATAACAGCTGATGTGGCAGAGCCCTGGAGCAAGTCACCTGGACTTGACTGATTTGAGAAGTGTTGGTGTAAAGAGGAAGGGACCACTGAGAAGGCAATTAAAATCCATAATTCTCAATGAAGCCCAGTCTGTGTTTCCTCCTCTTTGACAAAAAGTGCCTAGTTCTTTATAAACTAACCCTGACAGTAATATTCTTAGAGAAATCAGAGTAAACAGCACAGCAATCATAACAGTATTAACAGTGGCTGTCAAATTTTGGAGGCTGATACCCAAGACAGCATTATATTATGTCCTGCACTTTGCAGACTTATTTTTATGGGATTCTTTAAGACTTTTAATTATCCCTTTATGTAAGAGGATTTTATAGAGCTGCATTTTTGTGCCAGTTTCAAAAGCAGGAAGGAGGAGATGCCTGTTAGTCAGCAGAAAACCCCTGCAAGTCTTTTTCTCAGCTAGGGACTTGCTTGATCTTCTCAGTTAGGGGCTTTGTAGCTTCTGTCAAGCCAACCTGCTGCATCTCTGTGCCCCCATCCTCCCAAAAGGCATCTTCTTTTCCTTCCAGTTTCTCTGAGTCCATGTGTTTTCTTCTGTCCCTTCCCTGTTGAGGCTGTCTGTATCCCATCTTGTCACTGTGAGGTCCCATCTCACTACACCAAGGTTTATATACCTCATTCTCCATCCATCTTCCTGATGTGCCCCTCTGGATGCCATTTGCTTACTGGTGTTGGATTCTTGTGTCCCCTTTGTTTCGAGGCTACCAGGCAGCACACTTGAGGCAGAAAGACTGTTAGCACTCACCTAGGTATCATGAAGGACAACTTATGTTTGAGATGGACGTGATTTGGAATGATAGAATTTCAAAAAGAAAGTTGTTACATCAAGATCCAACTTGATAAAGCCTTGGACAAGCTGATCCAACCTTGCAGTTGGCCCTATTGTGAGTGAGAGGTTGGATATACACCTCCTGCAACCCCTTCCAGCTTAAATTATCTTGTGATCCTGTGATGCAATTTCTTCTTCTTCTGACTGCGTCAAGAGCTCATCTTGGCACAGTCTATAGCCAGTATATCTCAGTTTCCCTGTCTGCGTGAGGTTTTAAGTAATTTTCATTCTCTCTCCCATTCGTTATCACTACGCTACAGGCTTGGTTGACAAAGCATGGATTCCTGCTCCGGTTGCCTCTTTGCATCATGCTTATTACTTGTTTGGGAGGATAGTTAAGGTCTGTGTCACATCAGTGTTGGCCTGTGGGCATCCCATGGGCAGCGTGTCCACATGCTCCATCTAGTCCTGAGTCTGAGCTGATGTTTACTAAGAGTGTGGACAATAAAGCTAATGTTACCAAGCAGTCATTGGACTTGGTCTTCACTGGTCTGGTCTTCACTGATCTGGTGAGCAGAGCCGTCAGATCTATCTGTTGTTGCAGAAATATCTGAGAGGGTGATTGAAATGGCACGTACTCCATGGTGGCATTCAGATGCAGAACAGAAGCATTTCTGCCTAAGCTGCCTAGAATCTCTTTATAGTCCAAGGAGGGCAATACAGATGTCTTGTACTAGATTAGACCCAGGAATATCCTGAATGCAGAACCAGAAGCTAGGTTTTTCTGTGATATTTGGAGACTAGAATCTCTGTGTACTTTGGAAGGGTATTGAAGCGTTCTGCCACATCGTCGCTTTTCCTTAAAAGTTGTTTGGGGTGTCCTTTAGCTTTTTGTCCATTTGCCAGCTGTCGGTTGTAATAAACTATATGTCTTCTGGGCAGTCCCCCATGCTCCTGCAAAACATCTTGCTTTAGTCTTTCACAGATTGGCATGAATTTGCTCTATCTGTGCCCTCAACTGTCACAATGTCCCTCTCCCATACACTGAGCTCACCAGACGTCCAATAGCCGTTATCAGCACGATCTGACCCTTACTAAGGGCAAAGATATGTTAACTGAGGTTCAACAGAGTGCTTATACATTACTGTGACTATTGATCTTACTGGATTAGCCCAAATAGATGTATCCTTTCTGAGCACAGGATCAGATCTGAATGGAATTTTGTTGGAACAAGAGCTTTCTCACCATGTTTATCAATTCATTACTCCAGCAGAGAAAAGAAGTCAGGAATGGAGAGCATAAAAGTTCTGTGAAAAGAGCGAATAATATGTTCATCGCCTCTAAAAAAGCGTTTCTAGTGCTCAGTATTACTGAGTGTTGCTCAGTATAGAAGTGCATGCTATAGAAGTGCCCTAAATGTTAAACCTAATAAATAAATAAAAAGGCTTTTGTATATGCCTCTCTCTTCTGGAAATGCAGAAATCATGCAAGTAGCTGGGTTGATATAGTCTCTTTAGATCTGTATATATAGATTGAAAGTGCACTCTTCATTAAATGTCAAGAAGAGCACAACATTGGTGCTGAATACGTAAGTATATAAGAATTTGGACCTCTGTGGTCTCCTGCATTGGCACAAAAATCTGTGATTTTTGGCACAAAAGGCCCAAAGTCCTATTGTCCCCTACCTGTCCCTGTCCATGTAGCACACAGGGGACCGGAGCCACTGGGGATCCTCCTTTCACAACTTGGGAACCTGGGACATTTTTCATTGCCTTGCTTTTGCCAGTGGAGCTCTGTAGAAATGTAAATTCCTTGCATAAGACCAGGGAGAGAGACGATATTAATGCCAGAATTAAAATACTACTCATTCCATCATTCTTCATCAAATTCCCTTTTGTACATACTATTATGTGAGATCCAAATACTAGATCTCGCATATTTGGGTTTTAATTTTGTTTCTCCCCTTATTTGAATTGCCAGGCAGATGGAACTTAACTCTTGTTCACAAAACACGCTGTCATCTCTGTCATTCCTCCAGCTTGGATGAAGCTCAAGGAAAATGCTAATCATCGTTTGTAACTGGAGGCAGATCTCCCCTACGGGGGAACCTTGCTGTGCTCTGAGGTTTAGCCCAGGACATCATGGCTTTATCAAGAGAAGCCAAGCAGCAGCCTGTCTTTCAGAGGACGCCTAGCAGATTGCACTGTCAAAGAGAGAGATAACTTCTTGCCCACCGAAAAGTTTTGGGATATGAAGATGAAGCTGCAGGAGGGAGGGCAGGGAGAAAAAAATAATAATAATAAAGCTGATAAGATGCTTGCGTGCATAAGCACGCCTAAGGGAGGAAAATTATGGGAGTACCAGCTATGTTGGATCAAGTTAAGCTCTTGAAAGATGACTAATGTCCTGAGTGCCTTGGGCTGACAGGCAGATGTCCGCGGTAGGGACGATGCTCACATCTGAGGGCTGGAGATGCTGACTTGAACATGCTGATTTTTATGGACTTTGCTTTGCTTTCCACTCATGGAAGGGGTCTGTGTTCAAAGCCCTGGTGCGTACAGTTGGGCTTGGCATATGTCAAGCTTCTTGGTGACCAGCTGTCTCCACAAGACGATGGGAGCCAAGATAGATACCAGGTGATGATAGATACTTGATGAGGAAAGAGTTTAAATGTAGGAGTTCACTGAGAGCCCTTGTAGTGCTTGAGAACATTGCCAGGATAAATTGATATTTTCTCATGTAAGAAGAGGCTCATCTTAACATGACACATGTATGTGAGAAAAGCAGCTATTGACCTTTTGATAGACGGTTGGTTTTACGGATTGACCAAAAATTTGGAAGTTTTCTGAATTTGTGGATCTTTTCACCTTCTCTATCCTTCTTGCTGATGAGGTTTCTGGTGGCCGAAAGTATCTTTAAAAGGCTCCTATATGACAGTAATGAAATTTATTTGGTCTTAGCCAGAAGACCATGTTCCAAAATTGGCTATACTTGATCATTGCAGCCAAAGGAGCTTGTGTGAAGTAGCCTATGCTCTCCAGACTATCAGAGATGTGCAGAGGACCTGCTCCTGCAGTGTCACAGCCCTTGAGGTTTTCAATGATGTGGGTCATTCTCATCAAACCTCAGATGAAACCAGAGGTATCTCTTTACTCTTGTTCTTCTTGGCATAGGTTGGAAGCAGTGGGGAATGATTTTGAAGCAAAGTTGAGGCCTGAAAGAAGACGAAGTATCAGGTGTCTTTAGGTCTGCACCAAATCTGCAGAATGTCATATTTGGTCTCATTTAAACAGACACTTAGAAACGTGTTTTCATGCAGATTTCAGACCATCAGCCTGATTTGATTAACACAAACTGCCAGCAGCAGGGACCCAAAAATCACTCCATTAGCATTAATCCCTGTGTTTTGCTTTATCCTTTAAATATTCCTAAATATAAATTCTGGGGAGCACCTCAGTAATCACTGGAGGCATTACTCTCCTTCCTTCTTGTGCCTTGCTAAATGCAGATGAAAAGGGAAAAAAGGTAGTGAAGAGAATTTCATGATGTGTCAGGGACTAGCAGACTAATATTTTTATTGCTCAGAAGATGAGCTTCTGAAGTGAAACAAATCAACATCCAATAACCCTGCACCCTTCTGTGAGAAGAAAACTTTATTAAAACAGAAGCAAAGCAAACTAAATTCCTGTCTCCTGAAAGATGATTCCACAGGGAAAAGTTCAGTTCCAGAAACTCAGCATCAAGGAAATATTTGACCATCAAGAAAAGGGAAGAGATGCCATTCCCAGGAAAGCCATGCAAGGACCAAGAGTGTCTCTGACTTCTCTCAGTTTCAGCTCCTGCTCGTGAATATGAGTCCTGGTGTTGCCGTGCTGGAAGTTTGGGATTAGGTCCTTCCAACTTATGTTTATTTGGAGGAAATAGAGGGATAGCCCAGCTTTCCGCGGTAGACCTGATGGCTGAAGAGGGAGTCATTTTCTGCTGTGGTCCAATGGGGACCATTTCAGCCAGTTACTCAGTTGTCCTTCCTAATCTATATCATGCGAAGGGCTAAGGAAGGTGACTTCAGGTATAGCCATTAGAAAGACAAATTTCAAAAATAAAGCATTAAAAATAAATGCCAGAGTGGAACTGCTGAACCAGTGAATAAAGTTTCAAATGCAAGTGGCACGCAAGGAACTAGCTGCGCGTTTCTCTCCATTCAACTGTTACCTCATCTGAGGATTAGAGGCTCTGCATCTTTTAGTCCTGGATCTTTTCGTTTAACTGCAGATGTGGGTAAATGTCACACAGCTTTACAACACGTCATTTAAGATTTAGAAGTCTGTTCTTTTCATTTAGACCACAATTGAGGGCTCATCACATCTTCTGAGAAGTCTTCTCTCAGGAAAGAGACCCAAGGGGTGGTCTGCCTTAAATCAGTGGGTTTTAAGTATGGATAATTGTCCTCTAAACACACACTAGATTTTACAAATTTGCAAAGTAGTTTGCTTACAGGATAGTTTGGAGTTTGGTCTAGATCAAATGACTTCAGTGCTGATTTCTCCCGTGTATAAAGGAACTGGTGTTTCATTTTGAAGGACTTCCACAAAACCTACCCTCACTTATTTTGTCTTATGTCTGTGGCACCAGGACGGTGCTTTAGCTCTTTACTAGAAGAAAAAGCAGTGAGAACGAGCATCTGTCTGACCCCCTTCTGCTCTGCACAGCTGGTGCTGGTGAGACCTTGTAGGAGCACAGTCCTTACTGTGGATAGAGACAGCCTAGAAACAGAGGGAGCTGGTCTAAGTTGCATGACGTGGAGTAGGTCTGGGCCAGAATCTCCAGTGTTGACATAACAAAACACCTTTGCCCTGTTAGAGTGGTTTAAATCTGGAATGGGTTATCCAAAGAGGTTTTGGTGTCTCCAGCCTTGGAGATGTTCAGAAGTCCTCTGGGCATCATCCTGAACAGCATCCTCTCACCGACCCCTGCTTGAGCAGGGAAGTTGGACCAGATGGTCTCCAAAGGCACCTTCCAAGCCCAACTTCCCCATCCTTGTTCTTCACAGGTGGGTTTTCTCTGTGGGCATCAGGATGGCCCCATATTGCAGCAGGTTGGTGTGATGGGTGGTGAAGTAGATGGCTTTGCCTTGCACGCTCTCTGGTGTTTGTGACCTTCCGACAAGGTGTAGCAGGGGCCGTTGCCCCTCAATCCAGTGGCATGAGTGCAACTTAAGTGCCATCTTACCCTGCCGTGTTGTTCTTATCTAAACAAAGGTGATGGCGTCTTGCTGGCAGTATTGCTAAATTACTTCTTTCCTGCTAAATTACTTCTTTCCTGCTAAGTGAGTTCAAGGCTGGTCAGACCCGCAACCTCATATTATTTATTTCCCTGTTTATTTTGCTTCCTAATATTTGGTTTGTGGTTTCAAAAGCCATTTATGCATTGAGCAGTGGTTTTCTTAGGGATGCTCAAGGCTGGTGAACTCATATGCTAAATGTAATCACATGAGTTTTACAAGCCATTTTAATTTTTCCCTCCTACACTAGCATTCATCAGTGTTGAACATTAATCACTGTCATATTATTTAGAGTGCTTAGGTGTTTCTGAAGTTCCTAACAGCCCTTTCTAGACTTGGCAAGCCTGACTGCAGAAGAGTCTCTTTCTGCTCAAAACATCTCCTCACTGGGTGACGTTACCTTTTTGGTGTAACAGACCCATATTACTCCTTTTTCCCCACTTTTCTAGATATTTGTCTGTTTACTGTTTACACACACAACTCTGTGGAACAATCTGGTTTTACATTACACTGAGCTGTCCTGCAAAATCTGTACTGAGCCACCCAAGGCTCGCTGTTTCTCCACAGCTCTACTTTGAGAGGAGACAGGTTGTCCTGAAGTTTAAGGCAAGGCTTTCCACAGACATATGCTCAACTTCACCCCTTGGAAACATGCAGGAGAGCCAAGATATCAAGAAGTACCTGGATGACTCTCTCATATTGGAACCTTGGCTCCGTAACTGGTTCCTGTTACTCAAGTGTTTTCTATCACTCCTTCCCATGCTCAGTCTTCTGGGATGGGCAAGACCTTGCTTCTCTCAGTAGATAGCTCCCATCTCCACGGGCAGTATCCATCTCCATGTGTCACTTGTCTTGGCAGGTTTTTCCGTTCTGTAGCCTCAAGACCTGAATGAAGACTTTGAGAGAGGCTCAGGGAGGTCAGTGCGAAGTCACCCATGGACTGCCCTGTGCCTTCTCCACCTGCATGCTCTCTAGATGAGTCTGCTCAAGAGGTCTTGAGCGGGCTGGTAGTACCCCCTAAAGGGACAGACCAAAAATTATAGTCAGAAACAAGTCCTGCACTTGGAGAGAGTTTGAATGTTAACGTGGATGCATTTGCCAGATTATCATGATATAAGATTATGATTTATTTTTATTTATTTTAGTTTTCACCACTGATTCCCATTGCTGGAGTGCTAATGAATACATAACATGTTATATATGTAACGTTATATCCAGCAAAAGGTCTTGAGGCCAGCTGTTAACCTTTTATTATGACAAAAAAATGACCTACTTCTATTTACTTATTTATTTTTCTGATCTGCTTTTGCCTTTGACATTATTTTGTACCTCCACAACAGGCACCTTCTGGAGGCAGCTCATGAGGGACTATATCACAGGCCCTTGCAGTCTGAACAAGAATAAACATGACTGTTTTGCAGTTTCTTTTTCTTTTACACCGAGCTGTCGCCTCATTTAAAGAATTCAAACTTACATCCAAATGAGAAGTGATTTTCTTCTGCAAGGCCCAGACCATCACAGCCATTGGTGCAATTTGTAGTTTTGTCCCGTTTTAGCTATTTTATCAGGACATGGAAGGTTTTATTCAAACAAAAGGATGGAACTTGCAGGAGTTTTTATAAACCTGGGTTATTTATAACCCGCAGTTCACAGCAGGGGTTGTTTTAAGTAAGGATTAGATGCTCCTGTTAGCAAGCAGCTGTTGTCTACTCTGGCTCATTAGGACTCTCTGTTACCTGGAGTCGTTGTGGTTGCTGCAATGTAGATGTCTCCATCTGGCTCAGTCTCTTTAAGGTATCATTGCAGTCAATAAAAATTCACTTTAGGACATCTGCTGCATTTAGACATCGCTTCAACCACGAGCTGAGCTGCCCTCCAGAAAGCCTCCAGAATACCCTCCATGTATTAGAAGTGCTGCCTATATGACCACCTGAGACATACATACATAATCATCAATATATATCTATTTTTCTTTTAGGCATAGCTCAATCAGACTGCCTGGACATTATGTTATTGTTGTGGATTTTTCTTTCTGAGCATTGCTGTATTTCTGTATCCCCAGCTCTTAGATCATCATCTCACTTTGGGTGTAAGTTAAGAAGCTTTTGTCACTTGATCTTTCATCTTCAGCTATTTTCTTTTCAGTATCCAATTTTAACCTCCTGCTTAATCTTCACAGTGGGATACAGTATTTTATGTTGTTTTTTTACCCATCCATTCTGGTCATTTTGAGTCTGGGGATGGACTGGATGGAAGAGGTGTAGTGTTGTTCCAATAACCACAGAGTGATGATTCCACAACTAAATGCATCTATTAACTGTGTCAGTCTGTGCAAATGAAATTAAAAAGTGTCCTAATTGTGATACTTACTTTTAACTGAGCAAATGAAGAGCTTCCTTTGAGTCATGTCAGGGTTATCTAAGTAATATTTTGGCAAGTTGCCCTTTAGTCAACATGACAGTCCACTAGCAGTGAAAAGGGGAAAAATCAACTCTATTTGGAAATAATAATTTAATCTAATGGTAATTACAGCTTAGTTCAGGATTTTTTTTATTATTTTTTCAAGAAAGCAAAGTGAAAATGTGAACAGCAGAAAAGTTGGCCTGCTTCAGGATGAAACTCCTGCTTTTCTTCTTGTTGGAAAATGATTCAATGCATTCTGCAATACGACCTTACAGGCTAGCAACAGCATTTGGAAATAGGCTAAGATTTCTAGAGCTGACAAAAGATATTTTCCCACTGTGGCTCTGGTGTCTGAAAGACTTACAGCCTAAAGGATGCGCAGAATTCACTTCTGCAAATAAAAAGTGAATCTCTCCACTGACAAATCCAAGAATATATATATCTATATTCAAAGTCTGGGAGAAATACAGAAGAGAATGGTGTATAATTTCCAAGTGAAGATGGGTGGAGGGAAAGATGTGTCTAAAAGCTGGATTGCAACGGCAATAGCACCTCGTCGTATTGACCCACACTGTTGGTCTTCTGCATGGTTCACAGTGCAGGGCTGAGCAGCCTCCTGCACATCCATCACTGCTGAAGAGGGCAGCAGGTTTTCACCAGCCCTGAGTACATGCCCCATTCCCCATGATCCCAAAGGATTTAAATCATTTAGACTTTTTTTTTTTTCCCAAAGTATTTAAATTGTTAGACCCTTTGGAGCCTTCCAAAGGCTCAGGGTGGTGATGCTCGTGCATTCCTTCAAGTCTCTTTGCTGGGCCAAGGAGCAAATTGAGCAAATGAGTAAATTAGAAGTTGTCTTTAAGGCACAAGGAAATCTCAGCCTGAGAAAACAAGAGGAAACACATGGAAAAATTTAACCTTGTGCTTTCTTTGGTGTTGAGACTCTTCAGGTCTTCTTCCCTTAATCAGTGCTTTCCTTTCTTTGAAATATTCATGTAGCAGAAGGGGAATGGTAGCAAGAACGACCAATATGCATTCATAATTCCTTGGGTCATATTCCTGTTTTCCCATGGCTTGAATTGGAGCATAGCCTCTTCTAGTTTGATTTAGCTCATGCTGGTGGGCAGGAGGCATCCCATCGAGCAAGGATGCAAAGTACCTTGCCCAGGAGATGGAACATCCAATTTCTGCTCAGCAGGGGAACAGGGGAATTTAAAACCAGTAACTTTACTGCAGAATTTATCAGGAATGAGTGAAAAGGCTAATGGCAAACAGAAATGCAGCTGCACTTCCCTGAAGTTCAACTTTTTCTCCCATAATGTTCATGTTATGTGACTATAATAATGTCTCTATGCTAAAAGTCATAGTAGATCATGGCATTCATCTAGATCTCCCTTCTGCCCACTCCCCCAAAGAAGCTGGAAATAAAGGCAAAGATGGAGAGGCTAAAGAAGAAAAAGAGGAAAATTCCAATTAGAAGGAAGTGCTGGAATTGGCAGCTGTCAGCAGCCCGCAGGACAAGTGACAAAATGCTGCATTAAAGTAGCTACGGTGTGAAATGCCACTGACAGAATAACTAGGTTGGGAAATGGCTTTATAAATGTGCTTAGCAGAGTAAACAGATGTGACTGAGGGCAGCTCCACTCTGTCACTAAATGCTAGAAAGGGCAAAATTTATGGCAATCTATTTTTTGTTCCAAAAAGAAAAGGTACTAAACAAGCCACCAAGAGGCTTCAGATGGAGGTGAGGGTTCAGTGTAGGTGTCAGGGCTAGAACTGGGGCAGAAACACTCGTTATTAATAAACCACTCTGCGAGGCCAAGTGATCAAAACACAAATATGCTTCAAAATGCAGAGAAAAGGGGTCTAGCTACAGCCTGAATGCTTTGGGAGGGGAGAAACAACTCAGGTTCCTTCAAGGCAGGTTATGCAAGGGATGCTAGTCTTGATGTCTAAAGACCTCTTTAGTCCTACTGGTGGGAGATGAACAGCGGCTGTTAAGGACCAGGATGCTCAGACCATCAATTAATGCCCAGTAACCGTCTAATAGTGAGACCTTATTGTCAAAATAGTCAAAAATCAAAGTGGTGACACAATTTCCTTTCACCTTTAGAAGTCTTTGATCTGCCTCAGTGTCTTCTGGGCTTTTTTGAGCAAGGTGTGATACAACTCTTTATATTTATTAATATTCAAAGGAGATTATATATATATATATAAAACATTTATAATTATATATCTGTATGTCATTTTGCTCTGGGGCATAAAATCTAGGATGTGAGGAGTGTAGTGTTTATTGTTCTCTGTGATGGAAAAAGATTCATTTTCCCAATCTGCCATAAAGGAAGAAGAATTTAAAAAAAGGCTTCAATATTCACTCTACAGAAGTCTTTTCAATATATTTTTAGCTTAAAAGCGGCCCAGCACATCCCAAGACTCTTCCAGCTTCCCTCTGTGTTTCACTCTTGGGCTTTGGGACACCCCTCTTTTGCCTGGAAAGATCTGAGGCTTCTCGTTCAGGTGCAGCTCCTCTTCTGACTTGTTTACTAATTAAAACCGAGACTTTCAAATAGTCCCCTGAAAGCTGATTTAAATTCCAGCAGCTTGAGCTGAGCATGATAGCATATGCGTGGTTAAAACTTTCTAATAAATTGCAGAGAGGAATTCAAGTTCTTCTAAATTAGCATTTCCTTGAGGGGCCGGTGCAGGTGGGAATGAAGACGGAATAACTGTTTTACTTCTACTTTGAGTAGTTACTAGAGCAATAAGCTCAGAAGTATTTTACTTTATTTTTTTCTGCCACAGCAGACATGCTTGACAGTGGCTAAATGAAGGCTGTGGGTAGCATTTGTGTTTTGTTTTTTCGTACAGGTGATAGATGGCACCCTGTTGTTAGGTCTCATTGCCTGCAAATGCACTTGTTCCATGCTAAAAAGGTGAGATACTGCTGTCTGATGGATATCGGTTGCCACTTAGTGACAGAAAACGTCTTCGTTGCAATTGATAAGTTGCTTAGGGCTTATTGAGTTTTGCCTTTTATTTCCGTGGACGGGGTCTTTAGCTGAAGCGAGATTTGCTGGATTTATCTGAACACATAACAGCTGGGGAAGAGGTGTGGACTTTAATCAGTTTAGTAACTCAAGCTGATATGAAGGTTGTGGATGCTGCCTTAAACAGTGCATCTCTCTAACCTCCAGGGTTTGTATTGACTGCGTTGGATATTAGACAAGCGGAGTTAGAGGGAATCTTTAAATATCATTAAATTCATCTCTCAGTACTAAAACAGGAGCAATTAAGAAAACCATTAACATCTTGTGTGAATACCCTCCATTGCAGATTAAAATTTTTTGGCTGCAGAGAACAGAGTGCATACTTGCTGTTTGCTGTGTTTCTGAGACCTGTGATCATTCCCATGGATTTCTTCTGAACTTTCTCAGGAAGGTTTACATATTTCTTGAGATGCATTGCTCAAAATAGGACACAATGTTGTGGCTTGCAAGTGCCAGCATTGCCCCAGTAGACCTCACAACCTCCCTTTGACAACACCTCCCTGGAAAATTGTTTCCTATTCTGAATATCTAACCTGAGAACTTTGTATTTTCCTCATTTATCTTTATTTTTTCTCCTTGTAATATTTCCCTTACTTACTAAGTTCACATTGAATTCTAAGTGTATCATTTGACAGCCTCAACATCTTTCTGATATTCATTGCATTCCACATATTTAATAATTATTCTTTCTACTCCATCACCCAAATTGTTCCTGAAAACTCCAGGATAGCTTTGAATCAAGGACAAGCCAATGAAGAACTCTTAATCCTTCTAGTACCTCCTAATTCCATCTAGGAATTTGTAGAGATGAAACATTGTGATCAACTTATTGTCCCACTTCCCTCTTGACATTATCCATAGGACATCAGGAGCCCTGTTAAAAGCAATGTACCTTCTATATCACCTTCTGCCTTATAAAAGAGATGTATCAGTCAGATATATGTCTGTAAACTTTGCTTCCTTTGCTTACCTGGAGAATACTATACATATAGTAATAATATAGTATACATATTCATTTCTCCTGAATCCGTGATGCTATCTTAAGTGTTCCAGAGGCTACCCTTGTGCTTAAGACCCAAAGAATAGACTCCTTTTCTTCTGGGAATATTGTGGAGTGGCTCATTTCTCTTGGAAAGACCCTGCTGTGAAAAGCTTCTGGTCTGGTCTGTGGAGCTCATGGTTAAGATCAGATGTCCCCTGTTACCAGAGCTATCAGTGTCACATTGTATGTACCACCCTCACTCTCTGAGCCTTAAAGAGTCTCCAGAATTATTGCCTTTAGCTTCTCTGTGGGTGAGACACTTTTTTTTATCTACTTCTCTTGTTAGTCTGCAAGTCAACAAAGTGGAACAGGTAAATAAATTGAGATCCTTCAGGTCCTGGTTGTGATCTGCTTACAAGAAGACGGATAATTGAGTGTGGATGGTTAACTCATTAGAGTAGATAATTTGCTTTGCAGTTGAAGAAGAGTGGAGTGACACTCATGAAATCTTCAAGTTAAATAATAATAATAATAATGATAATAACAATAAAGAAACAGTCTGATATTTCATAATAACTTAAATATACTGGGCCTCTTTTTACATGTTTGGCCACCCTTGTAGTTTTTAGTCTGTTTATTTTTCTTTTGTCCTTCTTGTACAAAGGAGCTCAGAACTGAAAGATTCTCCACATATAGTCTCCCAAATGGTGAACAGAGGGAAGGATCCCTTCCCTTGACCGACTGTCTACACTCTGGTTAATGCCACTTTGCTGATGAACATGCATCCTCTCAAACACCAGGATCTCTGGGCCCTCCTGTAAAGCTGCTTTCCAGATGATGGGTCCCCAGCCTGTATTAGTGCATGGGATTATTCCTCCTGCAGAATTTCCCTTTATTGAACTTCATATTGTTCATGTTTGTCATTTTTTTCTAGTCTGTCCAGGTCCCTCTGAAAAGGTCATCTGAAGAAGATCGATAAAAATGTTCAAGAACTGCTCCAGATCAACAGAATGTAAATGAGATTTTAGGCAGTGCAAGTGTCCCCTCCTGTGCAGAAGAAGGTCCTATTGACAGGAGAATCCTATTGAGGGAGCTGAAGAAGGCTCTTCTTCTAGATGGGATGACTCTGAGACTGTAGGAGTAACCAGCATAAGAGTTTGCACCTTTCTAATCTGCTTATAGGAGCATATATTGCGGAAATAGGTCTGAAACATCCTTTCTAGACTCTTCAGCCCATGGCACCCACCCGAGAAATGTAGCTACCTGAGCAGGGTGTGGGGCACTGCCATACTTTAAGCTGCAAAATGGGAATATGCAACTGGAGAATACCTGCAGATGGATAGAATTTAAAACAAACAGTTTTTAGCATCTGCCTTAGGCATTGGCACGTTTTATCTCATAGGAAGGTGTGTAAGAAGTAAGAGCTATTTGAGCTGCTTTTTCTATTAGAAATCTGGAGATGATTCAAAGGGGAAGAAATGAGGAAGTGTTGAGTATAATTTATGAAGAGAGATTACAGGAATTTACCAACTGCAGGCTCAGAAAGTGCAGCAGTCATTAGTCGAGCCATGATGACTACAGAGAAATACTTGATGTGTAATATCATTAAAAAAAGAGTAGAATAATTTAAAGTATTTAAGGTTGAGGATAGCAACAAATTAACAAGGAGAAACTAAAGACAAGTAGGTGTAAATTAGACATTAAGGGAAATCTGTGAACAGTGAAATTAATCATTTTGGATATAATGGATACTGTTAAAAAGAAACTCGTATTTACAGAACAGAGATTGAGAGCATGTGAGAGTTTCTTTGGAGAATCAGCTCTGGCAAGTCTTATTTTTTACAGGACATGAGGGCAGTCAAGCCCTTCTTTTATAATTCTTAGCTGCAGTTGTAATTAGTTGTCCCTCAGATAGCTTTAAACAGCACTTATGTCTTTTAACCAGCCTGGATAACTGACTAAAAATATTACACTGTATGAGTGTCAACAAATGGTCTTAAGTTACTGCAGTCCACAGAGACACTATCTGGCACAATCTCCTAAGAGCATTGGGAAATAGAGGACATCAGCATTTTATTTACTTGTTTGGAAGAGGCATCTTCGCTTTGCTCAGTTTTAGCAATAAGATACGTACTTCAGGAGCACATGAACCTTGGGTAGACCTGGGATGGATGGAAACTGAGGAAACTTTTGGAGATCTGGACGCCCATGGCCTGTCTGTGATAAGTGCAGCCCTGTTATCCTGATGTGTCCTATGGGCAGCATTGGCTCAATGAGTTTAACCAACCCCAGTCAAGAGATGAGGACAAGAAACAGTTCCCGCTGATGTGGGAAGTAATTGCTGGCTTGTATTAAGTCTGCAAAATGTGTGTGGTAGCAGATCACTAAAGAGTTGGTTCAGGCTTTGACCCGTTCCTGCCTTATCCCCTTCTTTCCAGACCCTCAGGTCCTTCCCGCACATTGTCAACAGAAGTAGATCCATGTTGTGGCCAAAAAGCAACTGGCTCCTGCGAAATGATGGGTGTGGAAATATATATCAGATGTCATAGTGTGGAAAGCTGTTATATCATTTACCCTATGGCCAAATTTGTGCTTAATTCAGAGTGTATGCTGCCTGGATTTGGGCTGTGCACCTGGAGATGGAGGAAATGAGCTTAAAACCCTCAGGGATCTATGTAAGAGACTACGGAGGCTTCCCTGCACTAACGCTGTGGACATCACTTATAATGAGGACTGCATTAGCTCCAGACTCTCTACAGAGTAGAGTAGTTTCTGCTATTTCCAAATCGAGAATTGTCAGCAGAGCAGAGGATTGTGAAAAGATGTTACAGATTGTCAGCTTTCCCCTCTCCCTTGTCACTTCATCATTTCCCTTTCATCCAAACTTTATTATTATTATTATTGTTAATAATTTTTATTTTTATATAATTATTTTTGTATTTTCTCCTATGGAATAAATAGTGCTTGCAAATGATTCACTAGGTTGATAGCTGCAGATCAGACTCCGCAATCAGTCTTTAAGTAAAATAATTGAGTGGCAATTGATAATACATGACAGCTTAAGATTACTCTAATTGCTTGGTTTCCCAGAACACTACTAAAAAGAAAATGAATTTCTCCATTGTATTCTTCTGGTTAAATGACCCTCGTGGAAATAAATCCAGAGTGAAGAAGTAATCGTGCTGCAAACAAAGTGTAGAAGGAGTTGAGGTTTTTGTCATAATCTTTGCACAGTTTCTATTTTTGAAGATAACATCCCGCCTGCAATAAAGCACCTTTCCTGAGGCTGGTATCAGTCAGCGTGATAGATTGCAGCTACTTCCCTCACTACTTGAATTAGTTTGCACATGACAGCCTGGGGCAGAAAGTAGAGGATACTAAAGGAAAAGTCAGTTTGTAAGATATTGAGTTTGGAGTTTGGTTATGGATTTCCATATCTTTGGTCACTTAGTACTCAGGAGACGTTCTTGTTCAGAACAGCTACAAAAAAAAAGCATAGTCATAAATATTAAAAACACTTTATTTTCTTTTTTTAAAAGAGTAAATGTCCCCAAACAAGCATTTCTGTGGAAAAGTTAAGTTTTTTGTGGTTTGCTGTATGAGCCCATATTTTTCACTTTTCACAGTTTGTTGCTGAAGAGACCCATGGCTCATGGAATGGTTTGGAGGCTGATATAAAATAACTATGTAATATAGACTAATAGTTCCTAGTGGACAGGTATCCACGCCATAAACCAGTCCCTGGCAATTGCATCTTATCGGTGTGTTTATTGTCCAGCTCTTGCCGAAAGGACCCAGTGATCTGTGGCTCATAAAATACTTTTCTGAGGCAAGACTAGGGATAACTGTGGATGGACAGTGCTCTGGTTGATGTGGCATTAATTTTTGCATTTTGTGTTATATTTCATTTTCTGTCTTCAGGCTGGCAATGTTCACAAATTGGAAACTCTAACTTCTAGTGCATATCTAATGCATATATCCTGTCAACAGCTTTCTTCTTCTCAAAGTGTTTTTATTTCCAGTACATGCAGGCCATAATGTCCTATATTTGCATTTATTCTTATTTTTTTATCTTTTATTTTTGCCTTTATTTTAACTGCTGACTATCTCACAAACATAAAGGAATTTATCTTCCAAATTGGCCTCCTGTATTCAACCCTTGGGAAGCTGGTGCAGGTGATTTGCCCGAAAATGACACAGAAAGTTTTCTAGTGCACAAAATAACATTTTTAACCTGCCAACTTCTTTCATTTACAACCCAGGATTTTATTACTTTTTTTAAACACAAGGATATTGATCTTTCGGTAGTGGGAGAGTAGGTAAAAACTTGCTTATAGGAGAACACACTTGGTTTTGCAGTGTGGGTGCAGGTGTTTCGTTCCATAACAGTGTAAGAACAAACGGAACCCAAGAAGGGTTTCAACAACAAGTATTAACTGTGACCAGCCTAATGCATTTTCGCTGTTAAGGCTTCCAAATATGCATTATGAAGCCCCAGAGGCTGTTGTCGCCTGTACTGACAAAGTGCAGCGACATCAGCCACAGGGCAAAAGGAAATAAAATTTGCAGCACAGCCCCTTCAGAGAGCAAAGTTAACACTCTCACTTGCACTCAGAAGAGTAATGAAATTGCTTCTTTCTTCATTTATTCAGTTGCAGCATTCCCAGTCTTAGCGGATTTTCCCTCTTTGTCCGTGAATCTCTATCCTTTCCATCTCAGAAGACTTCTGAAAAGTCTTTCTCTTGTTCTACACCTAGATACAGTTGCTTAAATCTCTTATTCCCCACAAAAGAGATTTTCCTCCTTTTTTTTTTCCCCTATTTTCTCTGCCATTCCCTTCCTTACTGTGCCTGATATCAAACTATCCTACCATTAACCCGAAGATAAAATAGAATCAATGTGTCTTTTGTTGTCAAAACTAAGCAAGGCCATTTCTTTGCTGTTGTTTTGTTTGTCTGATTGCCTGTTATCAGAATATATCAGTGTTCATGCTTATCTTACACTGCGGAGTGTAGCCAGCCTGCGATTTACATTCTGTTTAGTGCTATTTCGTGCAGACAGAAATATCTGCACATCCTCAATCTGCAATGCCTCAAATGCTCATTTAATACCTGGTCTATATTGGGGTCCAGTCAGATCTTAAAAAGAAAATTATTAGTTTAAAAATATATATATATATGTATGCAGTTACTGTTTATGCAAGTGGCTGGATATAGAAAATACATGTTCACACATGCCTGTTTGAATAGTCACATATGTTTATGCATTTCTGAAGTCACATACTTTTATAACCTGCTAGGTTTGAAATAAATGTTGAGTAAAAACTACTATTAAGTTCAAAACTATGGGCAGTATCGTGACTTTTTGACTGCTGTATGTGCTAGTTTCCCAAATAGGAAGTGGGAATATGCATTAGAAATCTCACTAATTAAGTTGTTTCCCATTTTCAGATCTGGAAACAGATTTAAAAGAGTAATTTATTTTTATTATAATATTTATGTTACCGTAGTTTCCAGTTCTGGCCTTCAGCATGAGCTTGAAGGTGTTAAAATAAGGGAAATACGTGCCTTAAACAGTCTGCAATCCGCAAAAGAGGGAGAGAGAGCACGAGTGATAGTGATGGGGATGCACACTGAGGGATAGGGATGGGGAGGCATAATTGAGGGCAATTTGATCTAAAAATGAAAGTTACGATGGTGCAAAGCAAAGGTGTGATGCTAGCACATCCTAACAGCCCTTCTTGCAGTAGTGTGTTTCCTCCTCCACACTTCAGGTGGTATCAAAGCTCGTGGCACCCGTCATGAGCACAGGCTGTAGAGATGTCTTCAAATGAGTTGAGGATGTCTAAGAGGAGAGACACTTTCCAGGGGAACAGCCTGTCAAACCAGCTCATGCTGTGATTGCTGCTGATCGAGTCACACAGAGGGGACAGTAGACATGATGAGTTGGAGGTTGAGTGTCCAATTCATTCAAGCAGATTGCTGGAATAACTAGTAATCACATGTATCCAATGAGGCAGTGGCCTCATTAGTGTGGCCAAGGACAAGTGGGCTGTGGTAAATAAATTGCCACCTTTTCCACTCTTTTCAGTATCAGAAGAAAAGTTGCTCCTGCAGAGCAATGTGCAGAGCAATTTGGTTTTCCCATCCTCCAGATTCACCCCTGTCATCGCAAAGAAATTTCCTCCGATGTTTTCACCAAAGACGGGGCTGTATATTGAACATGTCACTGGGTTATTTCTCAGAGCATGATGAATAATACTACTAGCTGGCTGCTTCCAGGATCTCTCTTTATTCATCTATATCAACGTACCCTCTACAGTGGTCTCACCTCTGTTCTAACGAGGATGAAGCATCCCACTTTCCAGAACCTTTGTTTTACTTCTGCTGGACATGAGCACCATTTATGCAGCGCCCTTGAGCCCAGGAAGACCTGGGATTAGCAATGCCAAGGCTCAGCACAACTATTTTAATTATATGGTGCAGCATTTCGCTTCCTGAGATCACACCGAGCACTAAGAGAGCAAAAAAAGAGCAGAAGTACCTACCAGTGAGCAAGGGGGAGCAAGAAACTCCCCACTCTGGCTGTTGTGCCGTCCCAGAGGAGATCTAACTCAGTCTGTAATTGCTGTTCTGGATAGCTTCTGCCCTCAAAACAATTTTCTGCTGGTCTGCTGTTGCTTAGGCTGAATCAGTTTGATTTATAGAATGTCATTTTTTTCTCCCTAGTCGTAGACAAGAGAAAAATATTTGTTGAAAGGCTGTTGCAGCAAGATTTAGTTTTTGCCCATGTAGCATCAAAGAAGCTTGCAGTTTTTATTTTTATTTATTATTTGATAAATATACAAGCATTTTCCTTTCCCTACCTCTGAGAAGTGAATGGGAGAAGGTGAACCATACTTTGATAATCCTTTCTGTGTGCTTGGGATCTTTGGTTCAAACAGGGTAGGAGACATCCCAAGGGTGTTGCAGATGGGTCAGTATATGAGGAACATAATTTGATAAAGCATATCAGAAATGGCAAAGAGCTTTTTCTTTTTGGTTTATTTTTCCAAGGATATTTTTTTCCCTTGAGTTCCACATATAGCCACACACAGACAGACATTATATTGCACATTTCAGAATCTACTTTCAAGTATTTAAATTTATTTTGCAACTCTACTTGCCATTTCTTTGCAGAGTGGATGGTGGCACCGAATGGGTGACATCTGCAAAATGCAGCATCACCCGAACACTGAGTCAGTAATTAATTAAAATGTTAATTTGGAGTCGTTTAAGAAGTGGGCAGACATACCTGAGCTAAGTGGGAGTGACTCTGATATTTCTGCTCACCCCCTTTTTATTAAAAAGAAACCTAAGGCAAATATCCTTAGAAATTGTGACTCTTTCCTTGGGGATTGCACTTGACATTGATAAAGGATGCTGGGATTTGGCTAAACATGAGAGAGAAATTATTGACAGCACATGCTTGCTTTCTGCCCTTTTGTAGAGCGCATGTTTCCTGTTCTCTAGTTTATTTAATGTTGTTCTTATGGCTGGAATATAGAAATATCCTTAGAGTATAACTGCGGTCAGGGCTACATTGAAAGTTTTCAGTATGGATAAATCTTCAGCAGTAGCGAGGGCAGGTTTACTTATTTGCTGTCTGATGAATACCTCAATAACATTCATCCATAGAGAAATGGGCTGCGGGGATTTATGATTTGATTCTTCCCACCTTGGGAACAACATCCAGGTTTTATGTCTCAATTTGTCCCCAGACTCATTTAAAAAATACTGAAATATGGTTGTGTTAAAGTAAAAAAAAGGAAATGTAAATATCTAGTTTAAGTGTGAACTTTTAAGTATTTCCAAAAGTTTCTGTGAAAGTTTTAGAATTTCAGAATTTGGGGAATTTTTCCATTTTTTCTCTTTGCTTTTCATGTTCTGAAAGCACTTAAAAATAAGGCAGACAGTTTATGATCCCTTGAGACTGAAAGAACTGACTTTTATACAAATCTGTGCATGTTTTCAGTGGTTCTCTCTCATTTCTTCTCTTGCTGCTCCCTCCCACATCTGCTGCCTCTCATTTCCCACCCTCACGAATTTGTTCAGAGGGAGATGGGTGAAAACTCTATCCTACACTCACTACTTTGCAGTGATGCTTTCACGTACAGTCTCAAGTTAAATTACTGAAATACTCCTGTCATTTAAACTTAGTAATTTCTGCTATGATGTTTTCAAACTAATTCTCTCCTGCTGGAGTTTTTTTTTCAGATTCTCAAATTTTTGTGTTCCTCTGGCTTTTCTCTCTCCATAACTTCTTCTCTGGTTCTTCTTCTCTTCTTTTTGGTCATCTCCAGCTGCTGCCATTTCTTTTGCCTTTTGTAGGTTTCCCTGTGTCCCTCTGAATGTGGCTACTTAAGGTCAGACTTTGGCTGAATTCAGTTCCGTTTCATTCAGTCACCCTCTGTTCACCAGCCTCTTCTTGGAGCTTCTATCAGAAAACCAAGCTTCTTCTGCTGGATCTTTTTTCCCGGGATGGACCACTTTATTTTTATTTATTTTTTAGGGTTTTTTATATATTTTTAACAGGAATTGGGAAAAATTATTAGGAAAAAAATATATTTACTTTATTAGGAAAAAAAAAATCTGTTTGGAAAGAGTAGTCAATCATTGGAATAGGCTATCCAAGGATGTGGTGGAGTCACCATCCCTTGAGGTATTCAAGAACCATGTAAATGAGGTACTTAGGGACATGGTTTAACAGGAATGGTCTTAAAGAGCTTATGGTTGGACTCGATGATCTTGAAGGTCTTTTCCATGATCCTTTCCAACCATTCTGATTCTATGACTCTACTCAGCTGTATGTTGAATCTCTCCTTTGGAAAAAAGAGGATTAAAACAATTCAAATCACTCCTCTTGCTGCCTAGTGTACAGTGTGAATCTCTGCCAGTTGGGAAAGTTGGGTATTCACCAAAAAACAGGAAATGCCAAACAACCTAATTAGGTGGCAGGAAGACAATTCTTATGAAATGGCAGATGGCTGTTGTACTTCCAGGTTATGTGGAGGCAAAAAGATTTATGAGAATTTCACTGAATATTCTGCGTGGTATATGGAAACACAGGAAGCCCAAACAAGCTGATTTTGTTAGCAAACTCCAGTGACTGGCAAGTTCAAAGGTATTTCATACAATAGAGCTAAACTGGGAAAAAGATGCAGGAATGTAAATCCTAGGTGCATTCTATTCAGAAAGGTCTTTATTTCTAGCAATTTTTGTTTCTTCTAATTCCTCTTTCCTTGTGTTTTGCTTACATATTTTGGATGCTTGCAAACTTCATGTTGCCAGGTTAAGTTATAAAACAGATTCCATGCTTTGGGTCACATCATTGGTTATACAGTACATGTTTTTTTTTTTTTTTAATTATTTTTCTAGAAGCTGAGCAACAAGTTTACCGTTTTTTTTTTGAGCAATGATTTTGAGCATGGTTACAACATTTTGAATAAGCTCTAGAGTAGCAGATGGGCAGTTTGTCCCAAGTACCTGAGTATAAAGTGCAAATCTGAAGCCCCGCAGTTCATATATACGGCTCTGATTTTCTTTCATATTCTTCCCTTCCATTTGTGTCATGATATCCTGAGATCAATAGGCAGAAAGCCCAGAATCTTGCACTCAAACTAGCTGAGGTGTTAATATACTGTCTGGTCTTTTTTAGACCACGTTATCCATTTGCTTCATTCTAGTGGAAATACCACAGAGATGTATAATTCAATAATTCACAGTAACCTCTGTCTAACCAAATGCATGTGCAAATATAAGTTCATAGATTTTAGGTTGTGCTCACTTGAAGTGCTATAAAAGAAGCAGAATAAAGCAAAGTAATTAACTGAAGAGTAGAAAAAATACAGTTTATGTCACAAGCAACAGGGACCAGTAACTAACATCAGAGGGAATATAGCCAAGAGAGACAGATGAGCACTCTGGGATTTTTGGTATTGTTATTTGTTTGTTTATTTTTTTCCTTAATCATCTTTTACTAAGCAGTTAAATGAGAACAGAACAATACATTAAAGTTAATTCTCAGTTCTTCACATTTTGCGGAACTTTAACCTCCTTTCTCAAGGATTTTTACAAAAAAAAAGAAAAAAGTAAATAACCTCCCTCATATCAAAAAATCACAAGTAATTTCTCTTCATTTCCCAGCAATGATTTACTACCGTAATGCTCAAATGCAGTCTCAGGTTCCTTAAAGCTCATTGCTTTTACAAAATATTCTGCAGAATTTACAAATTATGAATAATACCATGCATAATTAAAGCTTGACTATGCTTGACAAGTGAATGAATGGTGTGCATTTTCTGATGCATTACAGCAGTCTTTGGTTGCTGGTTGCTTTTTGCTTTGTTACCATTTTCTCCCTTTTTGTTAAAACCGTTTGTTTCTCTTATTCCTTCAGCTGTTCAACAATTTGGTGCATTTAGGAATTCAAAACATGTCTCCCAGGTTTTATTACAAATGAAAGTTATTCTATCGCATTATG
The DNA here is from genome assembly GCA_013389825.1 of Crypturellus undulatus. NCBI lineage: Eukaryota > Metazoa > Chordata > Aves > Tinamiformes > Tinamidae > Crypturellus > Crypturellus undulatus. Next base: position 698,060 of record VWPW01008661.1, on the reverse strand, counting down.
TGATTGAATACTTTGCTACTTACATTCTTAGAACAAACTTTAGAAGATGGGCTTGCATTCATTTTGCTCATTTTCTAAATTTACTAGGGGGAACACTGTGTTCTTTAATACTGGAGTAGAAGCAATTGGACTTTTTGGCATGATGGACTGGAGTTGCAGCAGGACTTGAGCAGATAAATGGATTACCATGCAGTTAGCCTTGTGGGAGGCAGGTTCTTAGGGAATATTTTCTGCGCCTCAGAAAACACCCTGAGATATTAAGCAGGGGAAGAGAGATGTTGCACATCCCCCTGTGAGGATTCCCATAGGTATTCAGGGTGTCTGTGGGGTTCTTTTCCATGGTTTAAAGCAATAAAAAGCATTTTCCCTCCAAAATGTGCACATACCCTAAGATTTCCAGTTTCCCAGGTGTTCTGAGACCATCAGCTGACAAAAGTCAGTACTATAGGAAAATGAATTTCATCAAAATCTGTCCCCAAGCTTGACTGGTTTTCTTGCCTCAGTATAGAATAAAAGTTTGCCCATATCCAATGTCAGATACTTTTTAGGCACCATTGCTGCTCCTATGTTATGGACTTAAAATGGCACTTTCTTGGCTGAGCTTGGGTTTGATTTTGATGTTATAGACTTTTTTATATGAAAAGTCAATTCTATGAAGAGTAGAGAGACAATAAATTCTGCTTTTATCTGAGTTGTAGAGTTTTGTTGTTTTTACATTTAGTTGGAGCTTGAGTGACTATATTTATACTTTTGTTATCAATTGGTGCAAAAGTTTCTCACTTTCATTTAGAGGTTTAGGCAATCAGTCCTCAGTGAGGAGTGGGCATACTTGGAGGCAGGTAACCTTGGGATGGAGGTGTATTGACATTAGAATTAGATTATAATGAGGAAAGTTCAAGCAAAGCTCACCCAAAATGAGTGATTTACCATCATTGCTGACTCAGTACCGGGCATCTTATCATATATCTCCCATTGGGCAGCTACTGGCAGGGGGTTATCAGCGGTCCAGCACAGGGAGGGCAACAGAGTTTGGCCACGGTGTCTTCACTCTGCTCCACCTTTTCAAGCAATTTTTCCACAGTTGTCTAATAGACAGCTCATAGCTCGTACCAAAGCACTTCTCTCATCTCTCAATTACCTTTTCAGAAACTTAAAATCATTGTGCCAATACCACTCTGCCAGTCTTGACTGAGCGGCATGTGGTTAAAGAATTATAATGGGCAGGAGAGGAGGAGAAGGCGGAACAGACAGACCAACATGCAGCTGGTCACAGGTGGTGATGAAGGTCATGTTCTTCACCATCTATTCAGTGACTGGAATAATGTATAAAAAACATTGAGTCTGGTCAAATATTTTCATTTTTGGCTTAAGAATCTTTACAGCTTACAGATTTTTTTGTTATTGCTTTGATTTTGTTGTTCTTTTTTTAGCTATGCCCAGCCTACTCCACTTAACATCTAATACAAATTAGTTGGAACAAATAAATAAAATGTTAAAGCAGTAAGAAGATAAATTTTTAATTCTTCCACATGAAGACTCATCTAATACATAAAATTGCTCACCATAGGAGAGTGCAATTATAATGAGAGAAGGCCAAGGCTCACAGTGAGTCTATTTGTAAGACATTTGGGAATAGAAATGCCAGCTGGGCAGAGGTAAGGTTTCATTTCTCTTATGGTAGGATGTGAATGGCTGAATAAGACTTAAAAAAGATGCATACCAAATCCATTTCTTTCTTTTTTTTTCAATTTTTAAGATATTCTTAGTCCTTATAAAATCTGGAGTGGAAAAATGGAATGAAACATGTTTAGATTCTGCTGTAATATACTGTATAATATACTGTACTGGATGTCTATCCCAATATTCAGGAAGTCAAGCAAAGGTGGCACAAGGCCTGTGTGGATTAACAAGGGCAAAACTGACAAAACTCAACATAAAAAGGAAGCATACATAAAGTGTCAGAAGGGAGAGGATACCCAACAAGGAGAAAAGGGACATTGTCCAAATGTGCAGGAATGGGGTTAAGAAGGCCAAATTCTGTTGTGAACCAAATTTGGCAAGGAATATGACATGGAAAAAGATTTCTACAGGTTCATCAACAGCAATAGCCAAATTAGGGAAAATATTGACCTGCTGCTGAATAGGGCAGAAACTCAGGTGACAGGAAAAGGCAGAGGGGCTCAGTGTTTTCTTCTTCTTAGTTTTTGCTGGTAAGACTGGACTTCATAAAACCCAAGTTCCTGAGACCTGCAGGAAAATCCAATATAAGAAGAACTTTGGTGGAAGAAGATCGTATCAGGGAACATATGAACAGATTTGATGTGCACAAGAACATGGGATGCAATGGGATGCACCAATGAGTATTGAGGGAGCTGGCCAATGTCCTTGTGAGGCCAGTCTAGATTATCTTTGACGTGTCATGGTGATTGGAAGAGGTCCCTAAATAGACAGAAAATATCACTCCTATATTCAAGAAGGGGAGGAAGAGCAACCTGGGGGACTGCTATACAGTCAGGAGCATCTGTTGTACAAGAAGGTTCTGAAAGAGTTGGGACTCTTGAGTCTGGAGAAGAGAAGGCTCAGGGAGACCTTATCAGTGTTTAGATATGCCTGATAGGAAAGAGTAAAGAAAATGGAGACAAACTCTTCTCACTGATACCCAGTGTCAGAAAAAAAGAGAGGCACTGGGCACAAACTGAGTTACAGGAAATTCCATTGAAACATAAGAAAAAGTGGTCAAACTCTAATGGTCAAAAAAATGACCACTCTTAGAGAGGTCAAAGAATGGTCAAACACTCAAACAGGTTGTTAGAGAGGTTGTGGTGCCTCCACATTTGAAGATTTACTAAAACTGACCAGATACATTCCTGAACAACTTACCTTAGCTGCCCCTGCTCTGAGTAGGATGGGGTAGGTTAGATCATTGCCAGGGTCCCTGCCAGTCTCATCCGTTCTGTGATTTTGTGGTTTAAACAGTTAAACAAAATTTTGGCTGCTTGAGTATTTTTTATGCTTAGTATTTCTACTAAGGCTCTTCCCTTTCTGGTGGTTCTTACAGCATTATCTCATTGCTGGATTAATTGTTCCCATTAAAGCCAGACATGAAGTCAACATATGCTCACATTTGCTCTTGTATATGGTAGATGTTCAAAAATGAGGGAATGAGACTCAGTGGCAATATGCTGTCTTTTAACCAAGAACATTTCTGTGCTACATTTAGTTCCCTTTCTTCTTTTTTATTTTATACTTGAAAAGATATAAATGAATGCATTCATCAAATAGCTGTCCTGAATGCCATAACAATGTGGAGATTGGAATTCAGGAGCTTTTTTATTATTTTTTATTATCAGATCTCCATCAGTGTACAAATAGCCTTTTATCAGAAGGATACTATGCTGAAAGACCTGCTTGTTTGTTTATCCTTTAAAGTAAGAGTTTGCACTCTGGAATGAAAGACCTATCTCAAAAATACCTTTTCAGAAAGAGAATGGTTTGTTGGTCATGTTTTTATTGCTCTTTTCAGTTGATCTTTTTCAGCGATTCACAATTCTGAAAAACAACCGTATAATCTAATCATTCTACTTGTTTCTTATAGAAAGCTGAAATCAACTGTCTGACTTAGATGCAACTAACCATGACTTTGTTTAAGGGGATTTTTGATTTACTGTAGGAGTGTTATAATTTTTTCTTTTCTTTCTACACTGGCAAGGTGTTTGGGGCAGAGGGAGTGCAGTTTGGATTTATCCATTTTTATCCATTGAACATTAACGTTAAACCTTCTGTCTGTTCAGAGTGACATGCTGGATGTGAACCAGATCATTAAAGACCTGGCCTCCATGGTGCATGAGCAAGGAGACACAATCGGTAGGTATCACTGCTAAATACCTGCTTATTACCCTCCTGCATGGGTCCACTTTGGTGTTTGCATGTTGCCTAGTGAGTCTGTTGATATTTTTCCTGTGTCTTGGGCATTTTGTCCACATGGATCTGACAAACTGCCCTTTGTAATAGAGTTTTCATATTTGGAAGAGTTAAGTGGGATACTTAGCATAAAAGAGACTTTGCTATGAGAATAAGCCATTCATTTTGACTGTGAAAAGGAAGCTGGAGAATACTCAGCATTAACTAGAAGAGAACCTATTCTTCCTTTCTACCTGGATTTTTAAGGAAAAAAAAAAGAACAATAACAGTAATGGTAGTAATTGCCATTGCAATTATTGATGGTGGTGGAGAGAATTAAGCAGCTTGCTTCTCCTAAATGGAATTTCCTTTACATTTACCATTACAGAATATTCCTGATTAAATTTACAGTAGCCTGACATTGTGATGTGCTCACATGCATAGTCGGAAACTTCTGTCCATTAGTTAATCTTCACTTACTCTCCAACCATCAGTGACTAGGAGCATGATGGAGGAAATTTGGGAAAAGGAGAGAGAAGTGACATGATTTACTATTACCTTTCAACAGTATCCCTTCTGTTGTGATAGCCACCAATTTTTCATAAATAGAGGGATAAAATATTGTAGATCTGTTCTTAAAATCCCCTTGAACTTTATCTTTGCCACTGCTCTCTTCTGGTGCAGATAAGAACAATCAGATAATTTTCTGTGTCTGTTATTTTGCCAGGTGCACATGATGATACTGTGCAGTGCTTTAGAAATAACCGGCCACTTCCAAATTTGCGAGATATCAGTCCTAAGGCAATATTGAGGGATTTAAAAATCATAGAAGCAACTTTTATGGAGATATTGCAAACCTAAAGTGCTCGTTTTGGAGATCTCACTGGAGTTGATGAGGGCTGTATGAAGACAGGCATATGCAGATTGTAAAAGACAAAAACTTCTCTGCTGTTTGCCATTTTCTTTAAAATAGTTAAATTATTTCCCAAAGCCATACCCTTGAAAATTTGGACTAGCATCAGGCACCTCCTCTCACAATGGAATGAGTTAGCTACAGCACACCAAGAAACATTACTCAGGTTCACAGGTGCAGAACAAAATTGAAATGATATGTAAAAACATATTCTTCCTTTTCTTCTTTTTTTTTCTTTCTTTTTTTTGGATTTATAGTTTGACAGTTCATTTTTGTACATGGATAACGTTGGAGTCTGATTCAGCGACCGAGGACACATCGGCTGACATACATCAGTTAGCTTCAAGACCCTTGTAACTGCTCTTATTAAGGCAGCATTTTTTTAAGATGTTACCCATGTGTAGAAGTGGCCACAATATTAACTTGCCTATGAGAAAAAGTTGCATTAAGTAGTCTTTATACCAGCACGATGGCTTAGTTGCTTAGTTGTTTACACATCTGAGGTGCTCTTCCTTCTTCCCAATGTATTTCTTACATGAATGAAATGAAAGTTCTGTTTGTGCTCAAGTTATTGGAAAATATAGAGGAAATGAACGTCCAGGGAAAGTGAAGAGTACCACCCAGCAAAAGGCATCCAGGCTTTATTGAGCCGACCACTTTTTATTCTTCTGAACTGAGAGGCATCAATGGGAAGAGCTTCCAGGACCTTGGTATGGCAAAAGAAGACTTTTTAAAGATTCTTAAAAGTAGTTTTGCTACCATATGGTCCTGGCCCTGCTCCTTAATGAATATATCCTTTACCTTTTGAAGAGAAGAATCAGGTATCTACCATGCAGGGAGGGAAAGGATGAGAATGAATGGGGGAAATGTGGAGTCAGAGCAGCACATCGCTTGTGTTTTGTGTATTCTACAAATAAGCCACCTTGCCTGGTTTCTTACTGATAACATCTTGTTGATATGAATATTTAACTAAGCTCTGTGGTATCAGTGTGCCTGAGTCCTTGAAGTCAAACAAGGGAAAGGCCTAAATTATCTTGGAATCACCAGAAAGAGTCTTGAGCAGTCTACACCAGCCCTTGATGAAAGCAGCCCTATGCAAGTTCAACACAAACGCAAGGAGAAAGACATCTCCCCTCTTTAGCCAAATCCCGTATCATTGTTTTGTCCCTGTCTCAGGCCAACATTATGCATGTTGTTCCTTTCTGATCTTTCTCAGCGAAGTTTTTTCCACCGCATAACTGACCAAAATTATCTCCAATAAATTCCAGCTGAAGAAAACAAGCAATATGAAGTATGGGCACAAACGTCCCATAAAATTGACAAATTATCTTATTAATTAGGATATAAATACTCACCCTTTGGTGCAACAGAATTAGCACACGAGAAAAACATCTGCTGCACTGTTGAGTGATTCTACTTGCAACACAAGAAAAAATATTTGAGACTCAAGAAAAAAATGCCACTTTGGTGCCCTCTTCGACACATCTCTGCATCCAGAGCAAGATGACTGAGGCTGATATAGTCCACACAGGACAGAAGTGGTGGTGGAGAATCTCCCCAGCTTTACTAGCCTCCTTTGAAGGCTCTAACAAGAACACCCAAGAGGAAATACAAGTTGTGGAAGAGGATCCTACAAACTATTATTTTCTTGGATACTGTGGGTGAAACTTGAGGAATGTGAAGCACAAGTGGCAAGATCTCCAGTGGATGGAATAAAGCCATCTCCACAGCAGAACAGGAGGGTTCTTCAAGCAAAACATCCAAGTCAAGGATTAAGGAGCTGACACTTTGAAAATCAATTATATTGAGGGTGATTGCCGGAGCAATACTCACTCATTTCTGTGCTCACCAATGCCCACTCAACAGAGCTACAGGTGCTTGAGCAGCTTGAAAATTTCCTGGTGTTTGCTGCTGCATGACATTGTTTTGCTTGTGTGGGTCTGTTTTTCCTCCTGCCCATGCAGGGATAAACAAACATAATTCCATGAAATCAATTTTAACATTGGTTTTTAGAGAGGAAAATCAAGCTTTAAATCTCCAGTTCTTTGAAAGGATACATCAGCAACAAAATTGCCAGGATTTGTTTTACTACCTGATTAAGTTTCCTGCATATTTTTCGACCTCTGGATGTTTGTGCTGTATTAGAGAACAGTGTTTACCTGTGTGATACAATCATTGCATTCTCTTTGCCCATGGCAAAAAGATTTTTTTCCCCCCACTGGAAAGAGCTCTTTTTTCAAGAGCTATTTTTCTCTCCTACCTATGTATATAATCTTATTAGCTATGCTAAAATAATAAGGAATATCTAGAGCTCTTTTTTAAGCTGCACTGATTCATCTTTCACTGGTTACATCACTGCCTGCAGCTTCATCACATTTCTTAAACCCACGAAGAAGGACCTGTGTTGTTCTGAAAGTCACATTCCTTCCTCTGTTGGACAGTTTTGGAACCAGCCTCCTGCCAGAGCATCTGTAACCTCCCCTGCTCCATAAAGCAGCAAGACATGCCAATATCATATACTGACAATTTATTTTAGGATTACAGCACATACAGGAACTAATTTACCACTCCTATGTCCTCTACTTCCAGCGACATCCAGAATAAAGATGTACAAATCTGTGTTTGCACAGAAGGGCAAATAGGAAGAAGACCCTATTCCATTACGAATGGGATTTCATAATTTCGTTTCTTATTCTTCCATTCCTTAGCCCAGCTTAGATCTTGGTACTATTAACATTTCACTTTACTCTTAAAGTCTGTGCATTGTAAATTTGGAAATAATTAGGTGGAGGGGGAAGAAACTTTATAAATTTCATGAGCAATTTGTACGCTCCTCCAATTTACAGATTTAAACACATGGTGCACATCAAGCTAAAGCACACAGACCTGTCCCGAGCTAAAGATACAGCTGGTCCTTTCCTTCAGACTCTTTAATTTGGTGAAGTTTCCTAAATTATCTCAGAGGAGACTGTTATGGATACATTTATGTTTTTGCTGGTCCTGATGAAATGGGAAATCTTCTGTTGGCTTTCCTCATTTCAGCCACTTGTTGATACATGGAGTTACACATCAGTGGAAATCACAACCCGTGCAAGGAGTGTGCACTGAGCTGTTCCTGAGTCAGTGTTCATGTATTTTCACATACAATGGAAACATCCAGTTTCCTCCTGCATCCAAGTCATATTCCGAGTCATATATCCTGTCATTGGTTTTATTAATGTTATTATTATTATCAAAGTCTAGCAAAGCTTCATTGTAAACCATCCCAGCTCTTTCACATCTCTTTAGCTTCAGACATGACTTTGAGGATCTCTGTTTCATTTAGCCAGCAGTTGGTGGCCTTTGCTACAGCTTCATCTTTGGGAAGCAGGTAGCATGGTCTTCCTCAGCTAATTTATTTCACTAGAGGCTACAGGTAGCACAAGAAATGGATGAGTTTTCTTGCTTCTTGCCTGTCTATACTCTCCCTCAGTGTGACTTTTTGCCTCTTTCCTTGGTGCAGGTGGGTTTTTAGCTTTAGTTTTTAGCTCTGGCTGTTCTGGTAAGAAAATCTTAATCTGGTAAAAAATCTTAAATTAGTAAAAAAAAAAAAAAAAAGGAAAGATTTTTTATTTCAGTTTAGAAAAATACTCTCTTCGACTGGGATGACATTTTTTTAAAAAAATGTTGAAGTTACATCATAAGGAAAAGGGAGTGTACTAGCAGAGGAGTATCTGGAATTTCCTGATCACAGCTAGTCTAAGTGTTGTTTTTCTCTTTAAATTACTTTCAGAGATTATTTTGGGAAAGACAAAAGTAGAATCTGGCATGTCCCCATCTGGCATTTCTCCCCGCAAAATATCTTGTGTATTGATCTCTTTTTTTTTTTCCATCAAAAACAAAAGAAAATGATAAAACTTGTGAAATGATGCTATTACTGTAATTTAGTAACTTCACACATGCAAATTTTGTGGAATTGGAGCCAGCACCTTGTATTCCCCAGACCATATGAGAAAGTCTTATAGAAACTACAGATACCCTGAGGCAGCTGAAGGGCAACGAGGAGATGGGCCGTCCCGTGCTGCTTAGGATGATGCTCATGAGCAGACTCTTCTCCTGGGTAAATAGCAGTAATTTGCGACAACTTGTTTCTCTGCAAGCAAGAATCCTAAATTGCATTGCATCTACTAAAGCGGTCGTATTTCTCCACTCTGTCATTTACCACAGAGCAGATGATACGAGGCACCGTGCTCTCTGCTAGGATGCACTATTTCCCCTTAGATAAATGTAGACAAAATTCAAGACAACGCTTGAATTTTAAATCCCTAGAGGACAAGCTCTGGGAGGCATGGCAAACTTCTGGCGGTCTGATAGGGTTTTTCAGTGCATCCATATGGAGCAGACACTTGACATTTCCAAGGTGCATTTCAAGGACACTGTAAATCACTTCAGGAGCTCAAGTGCTATAAATTAATGCTGGGGTTTGACCATTGCCCTATAGCCACTTTTATTCATATAAACTAGGGCTTTGGCCTGCTGGTGGAAGAAAACTAGCAGGAAGAGCTTGTTCTGGTATTTTAAGATAGTTATAATAGTCTTCCTAGTCCTGCTTGGAAAATAAGAGTGAACAGTTCTTGAGTGAAATTAGTTTTTTTCCATCCGCACTAAAAGCAATTTCACACAAAACTTGTCTTTTAATTAAGAAAGAAGCATTTAGCTACTACCAAAATATTCTTTTTTTATTGCATTTCTCAATGTATCGCATTGATTATTTTTAGTCAGAAATTATAGGGATAAAATAGGGTTAAGCTTATTGAAGTACTAAAAATAAATGCAGATTGTGAAACCTGAAGGGACCCGTTTCAGTTATTGCCAATGAGGGCGTTTTTAAAATGCTCATTTCAAGCTCCCTTTCCTGTCTTTCAAGCAGCTCTACTAAAAATACTGCCTTATGGAGCCCATTCATTGCTGACTGTATAAAGACACAGGTCATACAGGTGATTCCTTGATACATTATGATAAAAACCTCTCACTTCAGCTGCTTTCACTGCAGTAATTTCATGTAGAAGACTTCTGCTCGCCATTAAAAGGCCTTGATCTTGCAAGACAGGTAAATAGGTAGGGTTGAAAGAGGCCTCCTGGGTCATCGTGAATTTTGTCTCTGTGTGAGAAATGTGTCATAAAACCAGGTTAAGTCACATCTAAAAGCTGCTTAGCTCTGCTGCCTTCACTGCTCCTATTGAAATAATGTATTTTAGCTTGAAAATTAAGGTTTTTTTTTTTCCAAATTCCAAGGCTGTTCTTATTTGTCACCATCTGCTTTAGTGCTGCCATGCCCCTTAGTTTAAGAAAATAGCGATCAGAGTGTCCTAGAGTTTTTATTTGGCTCCAAACTATACCATAATAACAAATTCATAATCTTCGAAGACACAAAATTGGGGTATTGAGAAAATACTGAAAACCCCCAACCCAGGCCAGGGTTATCTCACTGATTTGGGATGAGGGTCACTTACCTTCATGCCAGGGCCAAAGAAAAAGTAGAAAATCAGCTCCCTCCACTAAGTTTTTCCACTCATGTCTTGTAGGGTTTAGAAGTGACTATAGAAAATTTTAAATAGCAAGTTCACTTATTGTAGACCTGGTATTCAGCCATTAGGGCCACAGGTGGGTGAAAACACTATCTCTGGTGTTACTCCACTCATTCCTGTGGACTACACATAAGCATTAAGTGTGTCTTGGCAAATCTGTTTAATTTTATGCCATGCAGTTGTGGTTAACCATAGAAACAAGCTCCTATCACCAACTTGTCAGTATAGGTGACAAGTCATTCCAGCTGCAACATCCCGTCCATGCTAAGTGACAATTCTCACTTTATGCCATATTAATCATTTTGGATTCTCTGCCTTGTCCACTGTCATATCCAAACACAGGGTGAGGACTATAGCTGCCAATTACATAGCACTGTCCTAGTATAAAAAAATAGAGGGTAAGTACTCCCCAGAGCTAATCTACCCTACAGATAGGCCTCTTTTCAGTCATTCCTACATCTGTTTTTCAGTTCTGCAGAACTAAAAATATAAAACATTTTCATTTTATGTAGAAAACATAAAATGTCCTTCCATTAGTACTCTTGTAAAATATGTAGAATGACGGAGAATTGAGTACCTTGAGAATTGATGGAGAATTGAATACTTGAATACCAGAGCCAGGAGTTTAGCCACAGATCTGACTATTATCTAGTGACAGGTTGAAGTCCATCCACCACGTTGCATTTGCAGTCGTTGCTCAGACTGACCTGATCCATTATTTTCTACTTGTACTGAAGTCACTTCCCTAGGACACCGTAGTATCAATGAAATACTAGGAAAAAGAAGTTCTTCAGGGTTTTAACATATGTGTGTGTGTGTTGGTGCATGTTTCTGAGAAGCAGCCCAGGAGCTCTCTTAGGCCCTGTAGAAAAATTGATATTATTTCTCAGACAGAGGTTAGTTTGTTTTCTTTTGTTTAAGCAGAATTAATGTTAATGTTAATCACATTACGTAACTTGCAGCATTGCTTCACTTAGAATTGCACAAAAAAAGCCTTTCCACTGTTTATCTACACACTTTCATTTCTCTATATGTCACATACGTCACAGACAGAAGTGGCCAGCCTGTATTACACTCTTCCCCTCAGAAAGAAAACAAAACAAAACAAAAAACAGCAACAAAAAATAAACTATATAAAACTTCTCTAACAAGTCTTAATCCAAGACCTAATATGATCAGCTGAAGTATTTCCATTTATCTTATTTACTGTGAGAGAAATCTTGGAAATTTATTCCCAAATTTCTGCAAAAAGTTGAAATCCTCCTGAGCATTTTAATATACTCAGGGGTATAATATCCACTCTAAAAACTATATAAGCACACCAAGTGTGCACATTCTCCAAATGGGACCAGAAATTATTGGCTGTGCATCTCTTAGCTTGGTCCAGGTGTCTAAAATTTCCAGTTGAAACACAAACTCATAAATGCAGGTTCATGGAGCTTATAGAGAGGGTCCAGCGTAGAGCCACGAAGGTGATGAAGGGACTGGAGCATCTATCGTCTGTTTAGCCTGGAGAAGAGAAGATTGAGAGGAGATTTGATCAACATGTTCAAGTACCTGAGGGGAGAATGTAGGGAGGAAGGGGCATAACTCTTCTCCATGCTGGCCAGTGATAGGACAAGGGGTAATAGGTACAAATTGAAACACAGGAAATTCCACCTCCATGTGAGGAAGAACTTCTTTCCTGTGAGGGTGCCAGAGCTCTGGCACAGGCTGCCCAGAGAGGCTGTGGAGTCTCCTTCTTTGGAGATCTTCAAACCCACCTGGATGCCACCCTGTGCCCCGTGCTCTAGGTGTCCCTGCTGGAGCAGGGGGTTGGACTAGATGGTCTCTGGAAGTCCCTTCCAACTTCAACCATTCTGTGATTCTATGATTATGTGTTTATACCATAGGCTTGAGGCTTTCTGAGCACAGCTCTGGGATCACGTTAAAACTTGTCTTTGATTGACGTGGGGAATTTTCCCACCTCCAGCTTCAGCCTGTAGCTGTTAATCTTTCTCATCTAGTCTCATTTTGGCTCCCTGTGGTCCCTCCAGCTTCATTCAGCTCCAGACTTGGCAATCCAGGATGAGTTTCGTCTCCCTTGATTTTAGACACTGGTACTCAGTTCCAGTCTGTGTCGTTTGTGCAGATATCCCTAGGAATTTTGGAAATGAGGTGGGTAGATTTTAGGCTATGATCCATTTGATCTGTTTAGTTGTAGGCAGCTACTGTTGAGTGAGATGAATCGCACTCCATTGACCTGTTCTCCCTTGACTGCAGTAGAGTCTGAGCTCAAATACCCCTTATGGGGAATGTCAACAACTTGCACTTATTCAGATGAATCTTATCTCTGAGTTGTAATTTAGACCAATTCAGATACAATCTGCAATGTCTCTTCTGTAATTCAACTCCAGTGCAGAGAAATTCCCGGTCTTGAGCTCATTTACTTGAATTCGCTATTAGTCTTCTCATTGATTCCATTGGGAGTGTGATGAATGCAAACCTCTGTCCTCTCTGGTGGCACATTAAGAGCTGTCAGTTACTCTGTCATTCACACTGTCCCTGACTGACAGGTCAGGCTTCTTTATTCATCAAAATTTGGGTATCTTTCCTATTTCCCTGTAGCATGACTGCCTGCAAACAAGAATCTGCTGTCACTTCATGACCATGAGTAAACTGCTGAACTGCTCTTGGTATAAAGTCTTTATCTCAGGTCTGTACCCTCTAACTGTCTTCTATTATCTTAATTTGCAGACAGTATTGAAGCCAACATTGAGACTGCATCTTCCAACGTAGAAGCAGCCAATGAGCAGTTGGCAAAAGCCAGTCAGCACCAAGTAAGTGGGTCTAAAAAAGCCCTATGGTCCCGTTCAGCAATAGAATTTAAAATAAAGAGAATGCTTGGTGGCTGTGAATCACATGGCCCAAAAGATATGTTGTGTTTATGTTACAAGGAAAGATGATAAAGCATATCCTAAATAAGAGCTAAACTCTTTATATATATATACACACACATACACATATACACACACACATATATATATGATTAAATTATTGTAACATTGGAAATATGCATTAGAGTAGTCATTAAGAGATCTACACACTAAAGAGACATTTCCCAGTAGGAAACTCAACAATTAGCTGCTGTTATTCTTGGAAAGATGTCATAAAAGTGCATCATTTAAGCGTATATGTTCTTATTGGAGTGTGTCTCTATAGTCAAAAGTGAGAAAGTTGCCAAAAGAAGCGATGTGGCTAGTGAAGAATGTCTATGGGAATGGTCTTCAGCACTTTTTAAAGGCAATTTGAGGGTTTTTTTCTTTCTTTTTCTTTTTCTTCATTGGAGTAAGAGTAAAGTACACACACAAAAAAGCATTGATCTTGTTTGAAAATAGCTTGACCAGAAAGAATTGTTTGATTGTTATAGTTAGTACTTTCTAAGGACGAAAGTAAGAGGAAAAAAATAAAAGAATAAGCAAAGAAAACATTGTTATCACTTGCCGTAGATACACAGAACAAGAACTGCTACAATTTCTTTTTTCTTTTCTTTTCTTTTCTTTTCTTTTCTTTTCTTTTCTTTTCTTTTCTTTTCTTTTCTTTTCTTTTCTTTTCTTTTCTTTTCTTTTTTCTTTTCTTTTCTTTTTTCTTTTCTTTTCCTTTTTCCTCAATCATAAATCTGTTGGTTGAAGCTCAAGGTGAGTTATGACAAAGTGCATCTGAGGTCTGTGTTAAGACCTAGCAGCTCCTTCTTTGGTCTTTGGGCATGGTGAACGCTGAAACCTTCAAACTGGAAGAGTAATGGTCACACATACTTTATTCCACTGTACTCATGTGAACTCTTAAGATTATTTACAGCTCATTTTCTGGTGAAATGTGCTTTGCAAACTGGCCAGCAAGAGCAACCTCCACAGAACATTGACGTTACACAACCAAGTTGTGGTCTTTGGCCGTGTTTTGGTTCTCAGGGCATACATTTTTAAGGTAATGGGTGTCATCCTGCATTTGCCTTGAAAATAGCCTGTTGCATTGTTACAGCAGGAAGTCTAAAATGAGACAAGAATAAACGTAGTGCTGGCAGTAGAGCAGATCTCAAGGCTGTAAATGAATTAATGGCAATTTCAGCTAAGAAGACTAAAGAATAGTCAGGCAGAAAATGAGTGCAGCAAAGTTTAACGGGTCTGTTTCTGCAGCCAGTAGGAATTGCTGAAATAACCTGCCCAGACATGAGGTCCTTTATTTCTCAATATATTGACCAAGATGAAGATATAGCACTGCTGCTGCGGGCAAAAAAGGGACTTGGTGTCCTACATGGTACCTATGAGAAAACACTTTAGCTTCTCCCATGCCCTTGAGACAAGAGTGTATAGATAAATATTGCTTAAGTAAAATTAAGTAAAAAAAGAAAAAAAAAAAAAAAAAAGGTACAATCCAGATCTGCTGCAGAGGGTCGGTAGCTCTGCTGTAACTGCTGGAGGAGGATCACTTATGCTCACCAACCCTGCTGCTTTCTGTCAGCTCTTCCATGAGTTTCCCTGAGATATGGACAGAAAAATGGGGTGAGGTGGGGTGTTTTTGTCTGCTGGTCTACTGCCTGGGTTTTGTGCAACAGCACAACAACATTGCTTGACTTATCCCCAAAAGAATGATGTCTCTGTAATGACAGGTCATACAGTTTTCAAGAATCTTTGACTGCTTTAGAAGCACCTGGGATGGATCTGAGTGAAAGATCAGCTGGGTGGCTTTGGAGATGACCTGATTTTATATCTTACTGATTAGTTTGCCTAATCTATCCATTAGTTCACTAATGTATTTTTTTGATACCTACCTCTGGCACAATGTGACGGTCCTGTAAATGCAGATTAGCTTACATACATTTATTATTTATCTCTCTTTATGCATATATGTAGATGTAAATATATACATGTGTGCATGTATATAGATACATATAGACAAACATATATAGCATTTTATTATGTTGGCAAATGCTTAAAAAAATGGAAAAATCAAATTATCCACATTGCTGAGACTTTCAAGCAGCAACAGAATTTAATGAAAAGATTTATGTTAAGATTAAAAATTAAGTGAGGGGTTATTTAGCATAACATTGTCCAGTTACTTCAACAACACAACTTGAAGTACCAGTCCCAGCATCAGTAAAAATCCTTTCTTTAACTTCTACAAAATAAATTATTTACATTTCCTGCAATATGTATTTTCATATGTAACTCCATCTTAGTCACAGAAACTTAACTATTTCACTTTGTTGTCCTAGTTTTCACTGAAACGATTAGGTTAAAAAAAAAACCCACAAGAGCAAAACAAAACAACAAATAAATAAGAAACCCATAGAGACAGGAAAGTCTGGCAGCTAAAAGACAAGAAGTAACCTCATGCACCTGAATTGCTTCACTGTGCTTTTCCCTTCTCATACCTCTTGGATCTAAAGTGGACTATTGCCCCTTAATCCCAGTGGCCTAGATTTGGCTCATGAAATGTCATCTGACATGCACCTAGAGAGGATGATTCATCCCACCTATCTAACGCACCAATCTTAGGGCAGGTTGAATTGCTGCTAGGTAGAGATTTACTGGACCAAATACAGATGTCTTTAGAAAAGAGCTGAGTTAGCTGTCTAGACTCCCTTTGCATCAACAGTGAGGAAGAATTGCTTCTAATACTTGGCTTGTCTGATGGGAAACATCTGACACAGGACAGATGAGTACCTCTCTGGAGATGACTCTTCTCCCCTTTTCCCTGTGAGGACTCAATGATAGCAATTCTCAGCGAGAGAATTGGGATTCTCAGCAAGATGCTGAGAAGCTGCCTTGGAGTGATGTTAGCTGGGGTATCTCAATGCAAACTCAACTTCCTCACATGGCTACTTAATCCCCTGGAAAGGGATGAGTCTATGTGTTTGTTAGACAGTCAGGACTGAGATGTAATGACAATATTGTGCTAGGTCTAAGGTACAGGGTAAGCAATCAACTTGATGTCATTTATTGCTTTGTTGTGCCTGTCAAGAGTGTGGCTGAGCATGCTTCTTGTTCGGATAATTAGCATTTGGAAATTTTATTTGGGGGATTATGAAGCTATTCTTTCTTCTGGCAGTTTCTGCCTGTGAAAGTGATGGGAGCTGAATAAAAAGCTGCAATAAGAATGTGGAGCTCTGTAAAGCTTCCAAGCAAAAGCCATTACTAAAGTGACTGTGTAATTACACAACTAAGCCTTAATCCCCCAAAGGAATCTTTGCTGCCATCCAGAATGCCCGTGATTCTGTGCCATCATCTCCAATTAGCAGAAATGTCCTCCTTGAACTGTCTGAATTTCTCAAACTCAACCTGCAGTCCGTTTCTCAGGGTGCAATGTCCCAACCACACCAGCTCAGTTTGGGAACCTCTACCTGAACTTCCCAGTTGGAGGATCCCTCCATCTTCAAGGTTACCCATTCCTCCTCTTCAGTGCTTCCTTTCCATCTCATTTGTCCCTCGTTAAGTCTTTTCCTTCTCCATCAGCTCCAACCTCAGTACACCACTCTTGATGCGCAACTGCTCATAGCAGCCTCTTCTGTTGCAATAATCTCACTAATTTTCTTGTCCTGGATAGTTCAACACCAAGACTGGGCACTCAGACACGCTCCCGTATGCTCTGTGCTGCCACAGAGCCTTGAAGCAGCTCCTTGCCAAGTGCCTGCCCTGCTTGCATGCTCCTTTCAAGGCTGGCAGCTCTGTGCAATTAAATTGTATTAACCTTTAGTGTGCCATGACAAATAGGCAGCAGCAGCGGCAGGTGGTTCTGATAAAGACACGTGCTCTCTTTTCTCCTCGCTCCACTGGCTTCCAATGAGAGATGGGCTGAGATTTCAGACTTAAGAGTTTTTGAACAGCAACTCTGAGTTTTTGAAGCAACTCTGCTTTTTTTACTGTATTTTAATGCAGCCCATTTACAAAACAGCTGCTTACCATTGGAAATGGTGTTCGAGGCAGCTGCAGCCCAAGTGATAAATGAGCTGTGTGAATGCAGCAACTTAACCTCAGTGAGGTCTGAGCTATAGCTTTCAATTAAACCCATCTTTTTCTTTCTTTTTTTTTCTCCCCTAAATAATGGATCCTTGTGATCAAATATTTATTTGGAATAGGTTTGTTTGGAGCTTTTGGATGTCATGTAGTTGGTTGTTCTTGAAAGTGAAGATAGTCTTTCAGCCTATTTGTAATCACAGCTGAACATCTCTTACATCTCTTCATTTGTACTAACAGAAAGAGAGACCTTACATACCTCGATGCTACTTTAATCATTTTATTTTATTTTATTTTATTTTATTTTATTTTATTTTATTTTATTTTATTTTATTTATTTTATTTTATTATTTTTCAAATTTTCATGGATAGGGTAACAGGATGATCAGAAAGAATAAACATTATTGGTTGTGGGCTCCAATCACTTCTTTGTCAGGGAGGAAATGGAAAGGGCACGAGCAGAGGAGGAGGACAGGATGTGGAAGAAGGTGTGGAGCATATTTAGGGAGAAAACTGAGTGGTGAGGAACTGTTGATAAAGCTGTTTTGGGAGGTAAGAGGATGAATGTGAGTTATGTTTAC
Source organism: Crypturellus undulatus (assembly GCA_013389825.1). Taxonomy (NCBI): domain Eukaryota; kingdom Metazoa; phylum Chordata; class Aves; order Tinamiformes; family Tinamidae; genus Crypturellus; species Crypturellus undulatus. The sequence goes on along the minus strand of VWPW01008661.1, from coordinate 680,104 downwards.
CGATTTTTCACCGCGTGGCCTTAGAGAAGCAGCTTGACAGTCTGCAGCACTGGATCAGGATCAAGTCAGGATTTAGGAATCTCAGTTGCATAATGTGCAACGGTCTAGATTCAGAGTTTCAAAGGAAAGGATTTTGTGTGTGAAAGCTAAGCAAGTCTGCTCTGTGACTATTTGTAGATGAGGATTTGTAGGGAAATAGCGTGCTGCTTTTTGTTGTTCTTCTTGTTCTATTTTGCTTTGTTTAACAAAATCTCTTTCCAGTGTATGATTTCGTTTTGAGGGGTCAGAGATTAAAAAGCAATTTTCCCTCCCTGACAGCAGCATAAACTAGTGAGTGTTACATTGCTCTTAATGGCCTCATTTAACTGAGCAATGAATGGAAATCCCTGCTTGCTGAGTGAGGAACCACATTTAGAGTCATCCTTGTTCCAGTGGCAGCACGTATAATGAATTGCCTTGTCCAAAGGTCAAATCCTTGAGAAATGGCATTAATTTTACCTCCTAATGGGACTAAGAATATAAGGAAGTTAAGGAATACTAACTGGAGATGTATACCTTGTCTGGCATCAGCTGTAAACCAGGGGCACAAAATATGTATCCCAGTTTGGAGTCCCAGCTGTGTAGCCTGAAGCTGCATTACGCTGGGCTGTGATCTTGTCAGATCTCATCAAATAGCAAAAGGATCAGGCCTGGTCAGTGTTCATACTGGAAACCACCCCTGAAAATCCCCATGTGCAAAGAGCAGAGCTTTTGTCTACTCGCTCGATAGCACTTGCCTAGTGGCTCCTTTCTGACCAAGGGTTGCCGTCCAAACAGTCTTACCATGGTTCAGATGGTCCATCAAGACCTCAGAACTAGTGGTCAGTAAACAGGCCACATTTTTTTTTTCAAAGCAACAGTGAAAGTAATATTTGAATTCCCTTATGGACACTTATATTGTGATTTCTGTGTTGGAAATTTCGCTCTGTTCTCATAACCTTTAATTTATCAGCTGATCTTTTTAACAGAGTCAATGTAGGGACCTATAATATAGTGTCATCTCATTCAACTTGTTACTTAAAATTTAGGCAGCTAGTGCTAGACAACCTACGCTCTGCTTGTACATATCCCTACAAGACAGCCCAGTTGGTTTAATCTCTTAGTTAAGGGTAAATAGTGTCCTGGAAGTGAACATTTCCCTTCATATCGATAAAAATATAGCTTCAAGAAATCACCTAACCAGTAGGTGGGGAGGGCAGGATTTTTTTACATCAAGATAAATATTTTATATCCTTCTGAGCTGAGTAGAGAATCCCATTGTGTTTCCAACTTTCACTCCACAGAAGTCTGTTGTTCTCTCAGAAATCTTAAGTCACATCTGCCAGCTGTGTTTAAATGTTTTGGAGAATGCAGTGCATCTCAAATGGTCGGAGGAGGCTGAAGATATTTCCCTGTTGTTTTTAATAACACCAATTATAGCGATCATAAAGGGAAAAGGATATATTAGGAGGAAATAGCATTGGAAAATGAAATTACTTCTGTTTCCATTGTGGCACAAACTAAAACACTTTAATCAAAAGTCTTTTTCAATTTTCTGAAAGAAATCGCAATCCTGGTAGGATGTATGTGTACTATAACTATCAAGTTGTGGCCTGGCATTATCAGAACTAGAGAAGAGAAATCTGTTCAGAGGGAGATGAGATAGTGAATTATAGCCTTGTTGAACCTGACTTCAGGTTTACATAAAGCTTTTGAGGACACTTTGAAATTAAGAATTAAAAGTACAGTGAAGATTAGGACATTTTGCTTTGATGAAGTAATTGCTTATTTTTCTTTGTGGGGATGATGGATTTCCGTAGACAAAGGCAATAAGAAGGACTTGACTTCCTGGATTTCAGAAAAGCCTTTTCTCCAGGAATGCCACACAAGGATTATTTGTTCTTATATGGCAACCTTTGATGTCTCTGCGCTCCTTTCTAGGTCACACACTGTTGTTTATTTACGCTGACCACCCCTCTCTTTTGCAATGTATGGTCTCAATATTTCCTGTTGGGTTTATACTTCCGTGCATACCTTCAAATAGTCCGTGAATGCTAGTTTTCTCCCTTGTTTATTCACATATGGTGACTAAGAACAGCTCTTATTTGCTTTCTAGTCATCTGGCACCAAGTGAATGGATGTAAACCTCAGAAAATGTAGGCCTAAAGAGTAGTGATCACTGGATAAAAAATCCCACTGGCTGCTAGTTGCTGATGGTGTCTTTTAATAATTGATAATGGGGCCAATGTCATTCAGCATATTTATTTAAAAAGTGGAGTATGTGATCAAGTGCATTCTCAGCAAGTTTTTCGTTGATCCCAAATAGAGAGGAGATAGGAGCAGTTGATGTACATTGGAAAGAAGGGCTGCTATCCAGAGACATAGAGAAATGAAGTCAGACTTTTGCCAGAAATGCACAGTAGAGGGATGAGAGGCAACAGACAGAAACTGCAAGTTAGGAAATTTCATTAGATATATAAAAAAAAAAAATCCAGGTGAGGGTGGTCAAGAGTTGAAATAGGAATCTGGAGAGATTATGAGAATCTCCATCTTTGGAGATATTCAGTATTTGACTGGACAAGTCTCTGAGTAATTTGCTGTACTTGGACCTGCTTTGAAAAGGAGGATAGCCCAGAGATCTCCAAAGATCTCGGTGTTTCTGTTTGGAACTAAAACACGTTCTTTCTGTTTTCCTTCAGTTAGTTACTGGGCAATTTAGAAGATGAAATGTGAATAATGGAAATTTTAAGATTAACTCTAAATATTATTCATCTTATTTTTTTCTGGACTATCAAGTGAGTCTCTGTATCGATTATACTCGATAGTATGGTATATAGTATAATAGTATGCTCGAACTGAAGAACTTATTCTACCTCTTGGCTGTTGATTATAGTCCAACAAACATAAATTCTGAGTAAGATTTTAAAATGAAAATCTTATAGTTGCCTCATTTTTTATTTGTTGCAGTTAAAAACTGGAGTTCATTTAAGCTAAAATTCAGCGCCCTAGATGCATTTGTAATTTTCTGCAAATTAAAAAGGCATTTGAGATAAAGATAATAAACCAGAAATATATATGACCAGACATTCATCCTATGGTTTCTTTAGGTCCTAGCGCTTCTGTGAAAATTGCACCTGTTTGCTTCAGGGTAAAATGCCTTTTAGAAGCAGTCCTGTCAAATACATCACTATAATCTTATTGAACAGACATAATTTCAGCCCGTCCTGCCAGATAAGACAGAAATCAGCTATATCTCAGTTGGCTTTACAATTATTTTTTTATTATTACTGTTGTCTGTATTTCTTATTAGCCAAAGCACTAGCCAACAGACTCTGCAGGATAGTTCTTGCATTATAACTAACAGTTCACATGAAAAATTACATCAGTGATCTCAGTGCAATCAAACTCACATAAAAATGTAAGAACTGGAGGTTGCACTTGAGAAATTTGATTATCATTTTTTGTTAATGGGGAGAAACATCTTTCAAATGCTCACCCAAATGAAATCCTTTTGCCAGCAAGTTTTGGTCTCCCTAGGAGCATGTGGAGTGCTGAGTCTGGAAGGTACATCTGGCCTGGTTCTGCTCAGTAGTTTGGGTTTCAGTAGTTTGATTTTTTTTAAATAAATATTTCAGGGTAAGTAGAGAATCTGATCATTTCTACTAGTTACAACTCGGTGGTATCACTTGTCCTTGCTTATTTTCTTATTCATGTTCTATGGAGGCCATAAGCAATTAACATCAACATCAATGTATCTATTTATGTATTCATGTGGACCTGTTCTAAGTATTTTTTTGTCTACAACAGGAAACCACATGCATTTCATTTCAATATTTCTAGATTCTGTGAGAATTCATCATCAGATCATCTTTTCCTGCTTCATTTTTTTCATGAGAGGAACCCATTTAAATTTGTTGGTGCCTTTGTAGGGAGAAGAACAGATTTTACTCCTGCAAAATTTAAATTTGTGTTGTCAAATGACATTAGAATGTAAGTTTTTACGGAATGAACAGGTCCAAGTGATTCTGCCCTTGGATTGGGCAACATTATCTAGAAGATGTAATCGAGGTGGACGACTATTTGGGAAGTCAGAGAAATTTCTTGCTCTTATTGAGGACACGCCAGGAATGATGGTAGAGTTACTTGATGGTAGAGATGATGGATAGAGTTATTTGCGGTTATTTGATACGGTACTGGTGGCATGATCATCAAAGCAAAGAAAACTTCTAACAGAACCATGCCCTCTTTCTAAACCACAAATTTCATATTATGAGATTTTTAAAGATAAATCCATAGAAAAAAAGAAAACTCTTTATATAGTTGGTCAAAAATTCATCTCTTTTTCCAGGTCACAGTAAATACTGCAGTTGTTCCATTTTGTTTTTGCTTGGTGAGGGACAACGTGTCATTCTTTTTTAGTGTTGTCCATTTATGAGAAACAATTCTTTCATGAGTTCCTTTTGTTGTGAAAGACATTTTCCTGACATAGATCTGAAGCATATAAAAATAAAATAAAATCTCTTCAGATTTATCTTTACTCTTTATAGACAGCCCCGGTGGATATTTTTGTTTTCCTGAAACTTTTTTTTTTTTTTTTAAAAAAAAGGAAAAGTTTATAGAAAAGGAAATAATCTGCAAGGATATAGTAGCTTTGAGCATTTGCTGCTACTAAAGGAACACTTCTCATTGCTATTAATTGGAGTAGAATAGAGGTCTGTCACTATATGGGATGTATTTGCTGATTTAACAGTACTGTGAAGACTTCATGGACAGGCAGGTAAGTTTTATATTTTTTCTATGCAGAGAAATGTGAAATTCTCCTGATAGTCCGTCAGCTTTCTCAAACCCTTTCACCAAGTCTGTGTTTAAAAGATAGAGGGCCTATTTTTGAATAATTTGAATAATTTTTTTAATAAGCTCCACTTTATTTGATCTAAAAGGAATATGATTTTGTTATATCCATATAACTCTATATACCTTCTTGGCCTCCTTCTCCATTAATAATGAGAAAGCGTGCATTAATAATGAGAAATGCATATTTCCCCAAGATACAGAAAACAAACAGGACCCTCCTTGCTTTTGTTTTTCAATCCTATAAACTAGGTCATTTCAATTCATCCTCAGGATGATTTTGGTGGTTTTGGGGCCATTGTCTAGAACTACTTCCCTCTGCTGCCTCTGTAGGGAGTGTAGAACAGCTGCCTTCCTATTTCTATTTTTAATTCCTATTTTAAGATGTCTCAATTAGACATCTGAGGTTCAATAGGATGAGTCTGAACACAAATATTTCAAAGAAGGATGTAAGAAACCTTCAAGAAGGCAGAATTTCCTTTTAGTTTTATTTCAGCACAGAAGTCTTGGGTTTCCTCTTTTCTTTTTTTTTTTTTCTTAGCTCTTCTTCACTAATAAGGATGGACATGAAACTGTACCACCCATGGGTGTAACACACATGTGCAGGGTTGCAATCTGCTTTTTTCTTGTTTTGAATCAGCTCAGTGGTATCCTGTCCACAGTCCAATAATGTAATGCTTGGAATGCAATGTGATCCCTACTTTTTCCTCTTAATAGGCCAGTTTCTAGGAATGGAAATTACTCACAGTGTCAACAAGAAGCACACTTTGTTTATTGCATTTCTTTTTTTCTTTTTTAATCGTTACAATATTTCTTGAAAAGTAATGTATATTTTAATTCTTTCCCTTCCTTCCCTTCATAAAAAGACCAATGGATTAAGTAATTTATTCTGCAAATGTTAAGAAATGGTGATGGTTCTGGATGGGAGAAATAAGTAAATGTGTATATAAGTATGTATATTAAAGCGGAGGAACTGCAGGGAAAAAATAAGTAATTATGTGTATAAATATGTATATAAAAGCCAGATTCTAATGCATTAAATTGCAATCACTTAAACGCTTATTAAATTGTGTGCATACTTCTGGTTATATATTTCGGTGAGTACCTTTCTTCCCCCAAAATCTCATAACACTTTGTAAATGCCTATAGAAATTATCTATAGAGACCCCTTCCATAGCAGGAATGAAACCCACCGTAGGGGAAAAGTAACATTCAGGGGCAAACACTGATTGCAGCAGTGATTAATTTAGATCCAACCAGCATATCATTGTGCTATGAAAAAAAGGTTTCTTTTGTTGGTGGTATTTGTGTGTGTTTAAGAATCAAACAACAGGACATATTCTTCCAACGTTGTTGGAGAACTTTTTATTGAGAGATTAGCAAAGTGATCTCACAGTGAAATAATCCTTTCACTTGCTTAGTGCTGCTAAAGGCCTCAGGTATCTGGTGCTGGGTACTAATTTGAGGATGTGGGGCCAGCTAGAAAGTCTACGGGACAACGGCAAGAATAATGCCAGGGTTTGCAAACCTGACTGCAAAGCAGAGATTAGAACAATGGGAGTGAGTTAGGTTAAAGGAAAGAAGATGGAAGGGGATGATAACAGTCTCCAGGCACATAAAAGTCTCCTGCAAAAAGGGAAAGAATAAGCATTGCTCTTCATTTATTACAGATAGAAGGAGCAGGAAGTAATGGGCTTAAATTGCAGCAAGAAAAAATCTGGGTAGATATGAAGAAAATCTGTCTAATGATAAGGCATGTGAAGTGCTTTCTGGGGAGAGTTTAGAGTCTCCAGGACTGAATATCCATAGGAGTATCTTGAGAAACATATTTCGGCAATGGTGTTGTTGTAATTGCTTTTACTCTTGCCTTTCAAATCACACTGTAATGTATAGCATAAATGGGGCATGTTCATATTATAGCACAAACTATCATCGGAAAACTTTGCAGCCATGAATTGTGAAACCTCTTCCTCTTTCTCTTCCCTGCCCCTCTCTACAAAAATAAATAAATAAATAATTAAAGTAAATAGTTCCTGTTAGAATAGTACCCTGTTAGGATAGTTCCTTCTATAGAGACCAAAATCACTGATTTTATTTGCTGGAGGTAATGCATTTTCTGTCAGCTTCGGTTTCAGCAGCTGCTGAAGACAAACCCTGCAAATTATTTTTGCCTTATCCAAACATTTTCTACTTGATTCTTGGGCATCCTGAACTGAGTTTGCAATTATCCTTTGTTCTTCAACTATTTGCACAAAGAGGAGTCAGGAAAATTATAGTGTGTGCGCTCTGTGAGGTCCTGGATGAAGTCTCTGAGCCAAACAGAGATTGAACATGAGATGTGTAGGAGCGGGAATGGTAGCAATGTGCTGTCCTTGATGAGTAACAGATCATCCTTACATTGGAATTTCACAGACTCTTTGAATTCTGATATTACCTTACTCAATGGATAAACCTGTTTCTGTCACCAGACGTGCTCTGCTCTTCTTGCTTGGGTGCTGTGGCCTTGTTGGCGTTGGCACTGCCCCAGTCACCTTAATGTCACCCTCCTGGCTTGCCTTTCCTTGCAGAGCAGCCCACGCTTGCTCTTCCTTGCCTTCTTTAAGGTAATACAAGAAACCCCCCAAGGACACATAAAAGTACATGGAACAATTTCTAAGAAAACTGGACTCTTGAGTCCACAAGGATACAAATACTTGGTGTTCAAATCACCAGCTCTGGCAATTGTGCTGTGAGTCTCATGATACCTACATTTTATTCTTGAAACTCAGATTCAGAAATGGATTTTTTGTTCTGCTTGGGGTTTTCTTTAATGGGTAGATTTTATTTAGTCCTTTATTTTTTGGGTTATGTATTTAAAAATTCAAAAGACCTTTGTGTGGCTCACAGATTTTGAAGTAGTTGTAGCTTTGTCAAGATGGTTATTGCATCCTCATTGTAGAACTGATCCTGATTTACATAACTGCATGGGAATTATTGACTTGATGCATAAGTCTTTCTTTTTTAAGGCTACAAGAAAGGATAGATACAACATGAAGAGATGGCTGAAGTGTTATTCTGACCCCTTAGGATTGATAGAAATCAATCCCAAGTGGCATATGGAAACAAATTTTTCCACCGTGATGCTTTCTTAGGTGATGCTCATTACTTGTCTGTGAGGCAAACCAAAATTCATAGTTTTTTTGGATAGATATGTTGGAGGAAAGAAAAGGAGAGGGATAACATATTTCTGTGTCAACCTGGAAATTCATTTTAGAAGAAGAGAGCATGCCACTGTAGGTACTGCTTACATATAGACTAATCATGTTTTCAGGGAGGACATTAAATTTTAGGACTTGTGCTTAAAGAGAGTTTAAGCAGAGCAGGGGAGTAGAAGCATGCAGTAAAGTAAGACCTGAAAGTCCAATGTGTTACAAATGAGGGTGACCTGAGAAAGACCAAGCAGAAATTTAATCTGTGCACTGGGAGACAAGGAACAACTTCCCTAGAGAGGGAACAACTTCCCTACAGAGCAACACAGAAGAGCAGAACGTGAGAAGCAAAATCTGGTGGATCAGGTCTTTAGTTCACTTTCATCATGAAGTACTTGGAGAACTTTCCAGCATTCAGCAGAAGAGCAATGGAATCAGACTTTGCTCTTATTGTTGGTATTGTTGGATCTGGAGGGACACTAATGGGATTATACCAGAAATAAACCAGTGTTAAGGAGAGCAGACCACATCCACACTATGACCCAGCATCTTCTGAACCAGGTGAGGAACCTCTTTCTTACTCCCAAACAGTTGCCTTGCTGAACAGAGCTGAAGGAAACGTCTGCATCATGTAGCCACCCATGGATAGCTCTTCAGTGAGAAACAAACATAAACTTATAGGGCAAAACTTTGCTTTGTGACTGAAGTTTTTCTGGTCTGTCTGTCTTCTTAATTCAGTTCTGTAAGAGGGCAGGGCTTAAACACTAGGACTCTGCCTGTCTTCATAATACTTACATAAGGCAAGAAAGTGTCACTCCTCCATTGAAGGGCAATGAAAGAAGGATTCATGTCTAGAAGATGGAAGAGAAACATATTTATATATATCACTCTATGCTTAGATTTTCCTTTTTTTTACAAAGTTTTTCTACTGCCATTTGAGGACTTTGTTGCACATCAAGTCTTACTCTTGCAGGATGCAAGGCTACCTCTAGCAGGAAATGATTCAGCAGTGTCCAAATATTTAAGCTAATAAAATTCCTTTCTGTTTGAGATGTTTTTTTTGGACTCTGTCCTTGTATTTTGAAATGAAAATTTTAGATAATCCCTGTGAAAATTATTCTTCATTTCTCTCTGAGAGCCTGATCAAAAGCTCAAATAGCTCTTTGAGAATTTTTCTTTTTTCTTTTTTTTTTTGCAAATTATTAAATATTCCATACTTATTCCTTCCTTTTTTTCCTCCTTTTTTTAACCATTTATGTTTTTGTTTTTGTTTTAATAGGAAATAAACCTGTCTTCCTTGGCCATACTTTCTTCCAAACTTTTCTAAATCTTCAGTCTGCTAGTAGATCTTGTCTAACAAACCTTTTTATAAGCGTGGATGGTCCCCTCCGAACTCATTTACCGACATGCAAAGCAAGATACCTTGAAACCTTTTTACAATAGAAAATAAAGCAGAAGAAAGAGGCATCTCCGTCACGCCAGTTTTATATGAATACAGCATATGCAGCAAGAAATAGTATAGTGACATAGGACACTATCCTGTCACTTGTACTATAGCAGAAATTTGTTTCTTATTGAAATTCCTGAAATAATACCATTGTGAAAGTATTATTCTGTTTTACACACAAATACATGGACATTTTAAAGCAGTGTCGGGGACAGCCTTCTTCCCCAAATCCTAAATCATTGCAGTACACAAATGTTGATTTGTGTAGTTTTTGCATTGCTGCTGTTGCGATGAATCACGATTTTTTTTTCTTGAAAATTTTTACCATCCCTGTCACCTGCAGGATAGGGGAAGGTGGCTGGCTAGCAGTAGTAACTCTTCATTTTTATAACAGGTTCTGCTCAACTGTCAGTACTTTTAGGTTGCCTAAAATGAGCACATTTATTCAGCCTTTTTTTTTTTTGCGGATTTTTTAAATTTTTCTAGACAGATGCATAAAAATCCAAAGAGCTTCACGTGTACCCATCCATGACCAGAGCTTGCCCTGTGGGGACGATGCCTTCCTGACCCCAGCTGGTGAGATCCGGTACCCAGGAGCTCCTGCTTGCACAGTAGCAGATGCTGCTCTTGACATCAAGACAATCTTCCACTGAAGCGTTTTTTTTGTGTGTGTTTCCTTTATTTTTTCCCCTCTGTATAGAATTCTCCATCAGAGCGCATCAGTTATTCATTTAATGTTTTTTCATTCCCAGATCTGTGAGGTCTCTTGGGCTGAAGTTCTACATGGGTTTATTTCTCACTCTTATTTTTTGCTTTTCTCCCCAACCATATAGAAAATTGCTTTTCAGGGTGAAAAGCTGCCTTCCCCTGTGCTTTTACACTGAAATCTGTTTCACACTGAAGAGTGAACGTGGTGAATCAATGGCAAAATGTGTCTCTTTGAAGCACTTAGGAAAGGAGGAAGTTCTTTGATATATATCATTTAACAATGAGCTTTTTCCACCTGTTTACAATCAGTTCAATTTCCTTTTTGTTTTTTTTTTTTGTTTTTCTGGTTTTTTTTTTTTTTTTTTTTTTACTCAGTGAAGTGTGTGTGATTCAGGGGCTTCCAGTCCTCTTTCTACTCACGAAAAATAAATGCCAGGCCAATATTTCTTTACCACGTTTTTTCTGGTTTTTTTTTTTGAATTAACAGAGTGCCAAACTGAATTAAAAATGTTTTCAGTGGAGGTGGAGTGTTTTTTGCAGATAATATTACCAGATGATCTATGTTTTTCCCCAATGACTTTCTAAAAGTTTCACTGAAAAAAAGCAGGTGCTAACCCACTAATCTCTATACTTCCCATCCACCAGCACCAGTTCCTGTGACAGCCATGGTGCATGACAGTAATCTAGATTATCAAGGCTTATTTTTCAGCCTCAAAAAATCCCCATTCCTCTTCCTAGTAGATGGACACACAACCCGTCTCTTTCCAAACAAGAAGAACCAAAAAATTCCCAGTGTTCCTTGGAACACCAAAACCCAAGTCCAGTTTAACCTTCATTGGTAGTGATTCCTCCGCTTGTTTGCAACTTCCAAAAATATATCTTTTTTTTCCCTATAAATGAAGAATTTGCATCATGTAGCATGCCCTACCTATACCCTTGTTCTGCATCTCTGTGTCCTTTAGGACCAAATTATGAAAATTATTGAAGACTCTAATTCCTGATGGACTAAGTAGGACAGAAAAATTACCTGCTCAAAGCTGAATGTCAGAAGTAGGATAACTAAAGGGAGGCACCACAGGGAGAAGTGGCTTTGAGTTAAGCAGCTTTAATAACTTAATTGAAATTTAATTGTATTAATCAGGTTCTTAATACGATTAGAACAATTGTTCCTTCCTCTTATATCCTGCAACTTCTTTCTATCCTAACACAAATTCCGTATTTATATCTGCTTTTCCTTATTTGCCTTTTCAGCCATTAATTTTAAAAATCAGATCCAGATTATTTCCATCTGGGTTCATCTCTGAACAAGTAATGACCCAGAAAGGGCAGACCCGGAAAGGATTTCCTTCTTTTTATTGGAATATGTTGTGCTGTTGTGAATCTAGATATTCTGACCAAGCCAAACTGTTTCCATCGTTATACTTAGAGCTGAACTAGGATAAAGCTTGATCTCAATTTTCCCAGTTTAAATCTAGAATAAATCCAGACAACACGATTACTTTATTTGTTTTGTCTTTGCTTTTACTTTGCTTTACTCCTTCCTCCTATTTTTATTTTATTCCTTCCTATTTTTATTTTGGTGGATTTTTTAAAAGGAAGGAAGGAGGTTGAAGAAAGAGTGGAGAAGGATTAGTTTACTTTTTTGCATCAAATTTGGCTCTAATATCCTCCACGGTAAAACTGGAGAAAGTGCTGAAGTCAGAACTTTTTCTAGTTGTATCTTGAGGGCAGTGAAAGCAGAACTTCACCTGCTGTGATGAGCACCAGCCTCCCCAGAAATGCTTACACTTAATTTTAAGACACGTCAGATTGAATTATCAGCTGTATTTCATTAAAGGCTACCATGGGCCTTAACTCCAAATTCCCTTGAAGGCAGCATTCCTGGATTTGTCATTCAGTTGATCAGATATTTATAAATTTGTACTTTCATGGCATTATGTACCATCCCTACTATGCTTCTGAGAACTGTAAAGTCAATTGCTGTTTTTTTTTTTTCTCTCTAAAAGCACCTGGTGCTCTATTAAGTCCTTTTAAGCCTATGTATATGCCTTTATCCATCTCATATACAGTAGTTTAGTTTGTGTCTGTCCTTCAGAATGGTGTACCCTGTCTCTATGCATATTTCTCAAATATGTTAATATTAGTAAAAACTGTAAAAATAACCTGGGACAAAAATTTAGGCCAATATGTTCTTACAGAAGAAATATAAGGATGGAGTGGGAAGATAGTGTTTGAGCTTTTTCAAAATGCAAGATCACTTTAAAGGAAAAAGTGATCATTGCAAGAAAATGTATATGCATTGTAGGCCATTTTTTCATCTTTATATCACTTCAGCATGACTTACAATTACATATATAGGCATAGTGATAGATATATCTCCTTAACACCTAATCTCCTTCAGAGAGGAACCCCATGAGGTTCAACAAGGACAAGTGCAGGGTCCTGCACCTGGGGAGGAATAACCCCAGGCACCAACACAGATTAGGGGTTGACCTGCTGGAAAGCAGCTCTGCAGAGAGGGATTTGGGAGTCCTGGTTGACAACAGGTTAACCATGAGGCAGCAATGTGCCATCGTGGCCAAGAAGGCCAATGNCGTGGCCAAGAAGGTCAAGGGGATCCTGGCTGCATCAGGAGGAGCGTTGCCAGCAGGTTGAGGGAGGGGATCCTGCCCCTCTACTCAGCTCTGGTGAGGCCGCATTTGGAGTATTGGGTGGAGTTCTGGGCTCCCCAGGACCAGAGGGAGGTGGAGCTTCTAGAGAGGGTCCAGCGTAGGGCCATGAAGATGCTTAAGGGACTGGAGCATCTATCATGTGAGGAAAGACTAAGCGAGCTGGCCTGTTTAGCCTGGAGAGGAGAAGACTGAGAGGAGATTTGATCAACATGTGCAAGTACCTGAGGGGAGAATGTAGGTAGGATGGAGTCAGGCTCTTCTCCATGGTGTCCAGTGACAGGACAAGGGGTAACGGGTTCAAGTTGATACACAGGAAGTTTAATCTCCATATAAGGAAGAACTTCTTTCCTGTGAGGGTGCCAGAGCCCTAGCACAGGCTGCCCAGAGAGGCTGTGGAGTCTCCTTCTCTGGAGATCTTCAAACCTGCCTGGATGCCACCCTGTGTCACGTGCTCTGGGTGTCCCTGCTGGAGCAGGGGGTTGGACTAGATGATCTCTGGAAGTCCCTCCCAACTTCAACCATTCTGTGATTCTGTAACAGCTTATAACTGCATATGCTTAAAATTGTGGTGGATTACCACCTGGGCATATCAAGATATTGGTAACATATTTTCTCAGGAGAAGACAAAAGGAGCTACTTTTCTTTTTCCCCATCACGTAACTGGAAAACCGACAGATACAAAGGAAGGTTCACCTAAACTTACAAATTTGTTTAGGAAGGATAGGATTTACCTGACTAAAAGGAGACACATTCAGGTAGTTGTCTCTCTCTGAAAGGTCACCTCAGCTTGCTCTGTAGTCAAGTGGCGTGTTCACAGTTCAATTTGTAGGGAATTAATATAAAAAAAATCCATCGAGAGACATAAAAATGAGCATAAGTTGCATTATTTTACTAGAAGGTTATTTCAACACAGATCAGGTCTTCTTGCCAAATGATAAATACATTTTCCTATCCTACAAAAAAAAAAAAGTAAGAAGAATTACATTTAAAAATAATAAACCTGTGAGTAGTTCAAAAGCTATAGGAACTGGAGCCATGTAAGTGTGTTAGGTGGACTGCTGTGCCCTTTTCCTCTTGGGATGTGTTTCTGCATTGCCTTTAGGAAATATATGGCGTGTCGTATAGATGCATTTTGGCAAAGTCGATGTCCTTTTGATGTATGTGAAATCATTAAGTCACAGGGGTGTCTTCTGTCAAGCTGAAACCCTACAGCTGGTCACTGTGATGTTTAGTTCTGTTTATGCAACTGACTGTGGAAGTAGATATGTGTATCTATGCCACCATGAATGAACGTTTCCATAGATGTCAGGTCATGAAATCCCTTTATATCACTACTTCAAAGCAGTTTATGATGACTGGAAACTCTCTTTGGTCCATGTTGTGGGGCATTACTATATTGATTAAATGCCTTAGGCTGTTATGAAGGGATAAAAAGAAAATATATTTAATCAATAGACTTGCACTTTAGTCATTGTTTGTGTCAGGCTGGAACAGAAATAGCTCATGAAAGGGGCTGCTTCACATAAAATGTGAGGGAATCGAAGTTAGAAGAGAGCTAAGTAGTAGCCTCGCAGTAATAATCAACTTAGCAGTCACCGGTGCTCAAATGGAGATAGTTTGAGGCATTAAAATGAGGTGCCCAAGAATCCATGATCTAGTGTGATAGGAAGAAGAGCTGCTGGTTGCCATCAAGAACCTAATGTGCCCAAATACTGAATGCTTCAGTGAGGATTAGTCACCTCTCAACCTCAAGTGTCTTATTTAGTATCTGGAGTAAAATGAATAGAGTAGGTTTTTTGTTTGTTTGTTTGTTTGTTTTTTATCATTTTGGTAGATATTGCTAAGTCTTGTGACAGTTGTTCTCTCACCATTTTTTTCCTGTTATGATATTACTTTAACAGAAGCCCTTTGGATATATTCTTCTCTGGATATATTTCCTGAGGAGTAGCTAGGTGGGTGTGCTTTACCTCTTTAATGTTAGATGCTTTCCCTATAAATGTCTTCAGTCAAACTTATTTCCAGTGATTTTGCTACAGTCAATGCAGAGAACAGGCATTTTTAAGACACAGTTCATCCCAACTATTTCCAACATTATCCTTGGCTGAGATGGGCCACATCAATCTTCTCCTGGAAGTGCCTGTCTCTTCCCAATGACTAGAAAGGGGATTTAGGGAGATTGGTTTTGGAGAAGGCTTCCTCCCTGTTGCCATCTGGGACAAATGAATCATCCCTAAGACGTGAGAGGAGGTATTTTTTTATTCTGTACATAGTATTGGCATAGTCAAGGGTGGACCTTGGCAACTCTATTTTAAAATAGATGTTGAAAAAATTTCAGGTTGGAAGCAATACCATATACCCAGAAACGTAAAGTGTATAGACATTATCAGAATGAAGACTGAGGGAAGACTTTAGCCTACTGTACAACAACTGCCCTTGCAAGAAAATAGTGAGCGTTCTAGGGTCCTCATGTACAGCAGGAAAAAAAGCCATAACAAGAAGCAATGCCTAAAATCTGGAGCTAGACACTTTCTAGCTTCAAAGAAGACACACATATTATTTTTAGTAGGGAAGGCAGTGAATAGCTGGTGGAAATTGCGAAAGAAGCAGTGGGATTTTCATCTTCTGACAAGCTCTAATCCAGGGTGGACACCTTTCTCAATGAAAACTTTTCTTCCAAGGAAGTGATTTATCTTGAGGCATAGAAAATGTGTGATATAGAGGAGAGACTGGCTAGATTAATTAAAATGACCTAGTTGTCCCTTCTCATCATGAAGCTGTAGGAATTTATGCAAAAATCTATTTGAGAAAAGCAACACAATACAGTGTGTTCAATTCTCTCTGTGCAGACACAGAGCTTACTTAGCAGATGGGACATGGTATTTGCTGCCTGCCTTTATCTCTATTTTACTAGAGCATAAGAAAACATCTCTTAAATAAGATTCTTGGCACCTGGTACACTTCAATCATTGCTGTTCTGGGTGGAAAGGATTGGTGTACGTATTCAAGAACAAATACAGCTTGACAGCGTACAAGCTGTTAAGACAACATGACCTTTGAATGTCTACCCTATGAAAAGTAAGCTCAATTATCTGTAATGTTTCTAGGTACTGTGCCATCATTAGGAAGTGCCTTATTCAGCACAAAGAGTTGGGTTTTGCTTTTTTTCTTTTTCTCTTTTTGTCAGCAGAAAAAAAAAAGATTAAAAGATTCACTGCAAACACTGCCAGCATTAAAGGGAAGATTCTCATATTCAGCAAGGGTTAAATATGAATTAGATTTATTCTTTAATGCATGGAAGATACATCCTGCCATAGCTACAAACTTCAGAGCTGGGTTTTAGCCAGCTGAATTCAAGCCGAGATCAGAGCTCTGGCTGTTAGAGGAACCCTTTTTTCATAAAGCTACTAAAATCACCCGTGCTTTCCACAAAGACGAAGGGAATATGCCATAGGGAAAAAAAAAAAAAAAAAGTCTAGTATTAATACTATTTTTACTAATAATACTAACATTATGATTCCAGAGCATACATGCTGTGTCAATGGCTTGCATGTCCATATAAGTTATTTAAATGCTTCACTTTTTACCCATCTGTGAATGGATGGTGTGTGTAAGTAAACCATGAAGATTGTTGTAGTATTTCTAAGATACTTCCAATATCTGAGGGATTATAGAAATACAGATAATGTGTCATTGGTTAGAGCAGAATGGAGGAGGAAAGCAGTGAAAATGAGCTAATACACTATCAGTGTTTTTATTTTTTTTTCAGATTTGTGAGGACTGCAAGACTTAGATATTTGAGTTTAGAGGCGTGCTGCAGTGACAATCCATATGTATCTCATGATTCTATGGAATCTGTAGGAACCAGGTGTTTCTGAGAACTGTTCTCCATTTCCTAACTAGTAATGTACTTTAAAGGTAAAGGTCTATCGTGGTAGACATATTGCAAGGAGAAAATCTCTTACCAAGAGAACCCAGAACTTAAGTAAGTAAGTGAACTAGATATTCAAACGAGAGAGAAGGAGATTTATGCAGCCCTGGTTTACCAGCAATTAATGGAATGATAAACGATTGCCCAAGCTTATATAATGCTGTATCTGAACTGAACTGCAGGGCACTGTTTTAGTTTACTGGTGCTTACGTGTTCACTGGATCCTCCTCCAGGGAGCAACACTAGTTGTTCAACTTCTGTCTCTCCTTACTGGGGCTTCTTAGTTCTTGTTTATATGGAAGACTGCTGATATAAGGAGACATGTGTCTAACTGTAATCCATATGTCTGATCAGTCTCAGAGCAGTTTGTGATACAGACTGCAGAAGTTTGACTGCTACTTCAAACACTTTAATGATTTCAAGACATCAACAAGGAGGATCAGATAAGATTCAGGTCCTACGGGAGACTCTTACCCTTCTGGATCAGCATCTGCGGCCAGGTGGGATGTCCTAGAGCCTTTCGAATAGCCTAAGGCTCCTAGAAGACTGAATTGAGTCCCCAGATTCAAACCCTGTTCTTTTTCCTCTGCCCTGGCCTAGGTGATTGACAATGCATATGTATGCTGTTTATCACCTTTTCTCATGCATTACATTGCCAAAAAACAGACCATGAAGGCATTGCCTAAGTCCAACTTTACAGTTTTTAGTTCCCTTTTCATGTACTATGTATTTGAGGACTTGGACTATGTTCTCTCTACCCAACGTGCATTTCTTAATGCTTATGTTTTACCTTGGTAAAAATACTTTGGTAGAAATACCTATCCAAATACCTTCTGAAATCTTGACTCAAACTGATAGTGTAGCTTCTCAAAGGGAGACAGAGAAGAGAGATTAATCTGTTTTTAAAAGCTGTTCCTGAAGCTCTGTGCATTGATTTTCATGGATATATCCTTTAACTATGTTTTCTGTCTGACCTCCCATACCCTGCTGTTGAAAGCCAGTCTTCAAATGCAGGCTTGGATTTATGTGCTTGAAAAAAAGTCTGTTTTATGCCCACTGACTATTGTTTTTGTTGTTTTTTCCTGACCCCTTTTAAACTGTGAGCGAAAGGCTGTGGCTTGGCTGTTAATGGCTTTAATTCCTATCATGCTGTCCATAAGCATGGATTTAACAATTAGGATGCAGACATCTGATCTTTCTCCTCTTCAAATAAATGAAAAACAAAAAAAAAAACTTCTCACCCTATAGTAAACTGAAATCCATTTCTAAACAGGAACCATATTAATAACCAACAGTGAATTGTTACCATTTACAGGCTGTGGGATGGGAGAGACGAGCAAAATATCTATGAGCTTTAGCTGACACAGTCTGGGTAATTGTGTAGGTCAAGTATTTAGGAGTTGTGCTTCAGATCTCATTTTCTTGATATACTGGTGCTTCTGAAATGTTGTAAAGAAACATTTGCTGCTGTACATGGTGTAAAACTGTGGTATATCATTTCAGGGGAAGGAGGGCTAATACTTTCATATTCCATTCAGTGATGGACACTGCTGCTCACTGGAAACAGCATGAATTCACTGATGGTAAATCGTGCCTGATCAATCTGATTGCCTTTTATGATTAAAATAAGGGGATTTGTGGATGGAGAGCACTGGATGGAGGTCATCAGCAAAGCCATCCATGTTAGCAAGGCTTTTCACACTATATCCTGCAATATTTTTTTTATACAAACCAGGATATTACCTTTTGAATAGGTGGACAAGCTGATGGGTAAAATCTATTTAAAGAGTTAATCTCAATGAGTAGTGGTTATACTCTCATATACTCTCCCTGGAGACCTGTAACAGGTAGAGTGAGGCCAGGGTCTGTCCTGGGACCCGATGTCCTTAACATCTTCATCAGTGATCTTGGAGAGATGATGGAGCTGCAGATGAAACCAAGTTGAGAGAGGACAGTGATAAGCTTGAAGACAGAACCGCTGTGCAGAGGGAGGAATAACTTGACAGGAATCTGCTGGAATTCAGCACAAATTCAGAGAGGGAATAACTCTTTACAGCAATGCAATCCGTGAGTGACTGACTAGGGAGCAGCTCTTTGGAAAAGGGCTAGAGAAGAGGTGGCTTCCAGGAGGTCTAATAGCAGCCTTGTGTCACTATGGAGGTCTTCAAGAAGACAGAGCCAGGGTCATCATCATGGTGCATGGTGTGGGAGGATGATCAACCACAGGTTGAAACCAGAGAGGTCAGATCAATCTAAGGAAAACCATTTATTTCCACCCTGGGGACAAGTGCTGGGACAGGCTGCACAGGGAGTTTGTGCAGGTTGTATCCTTGGAGGTTTTCAAGGTCCAAGTGGCTTTTCCTTTATTTGTCTCCTCACATATACACCTTCACCCCAAAATCTCTAAAAATTGTCTTCCCTGTTAATAAAATGCTGCTTTCCATGTATCACCAATGCTAGAATGATCCAGTTTCAGCAACTAATACCAGTTTTCATAAGGAGTAATAGTGATTCAATTAGCTTGTAAACAAACAAAGAAACAATCCCTATCTGTTCTTCTTAACAGAAGAAGTATTATTATTCTTAGAACAGAAGTACTTCTACTTCTAGAACACTACTTCTAGAACAGAAGTATTATTATTCTTAATAATACATATATGTCAGTTACTGTATCTTTGGAAAACTCACATGACCTCCATTAGTAAAGAAGAAAAAAAAAGCCAATTTCCTTGTCTTTAACTATTTCTAAATACATTGAGTCATTGGATTTGAACTTGAACTGGTGGCTTCTATGTGGTAAATATGGTTGACATTTTCCTAGCAATGTTTTGCATTTTTCTTTTAGGGAAATGGAAAATAGAGAAAAGTTTTATTTTGTTGCTTAATTGAGTATTACAACTAATCTCCAAGTCTGAGTATCTCTGCGTTTTAAGAATTGTAAATGATCATATAAGGACCTGAGCCAGGATCAGTGGAACCATCCAGCTTTGAGGAGCTTTGGATCTGAAACAAGTCCCTTTCTGTAATGCACCAGAGCTATATGCTTGACTCAAATACAGTCAAGCTTTGGAGAAAGGAAATCTAACATTGTATTAACTGAAAACGTCTATGCTGTATATCACTGTTATCTTCTGCAGCACATGAAATAGGTAATCTCATCACCTGGTCCATCTACATACAAGCCCTTGTTAGAGGGTTATGCCAGGAAAATCCTATTTTTTCCCCTAGCTCATCTCTATATTTGGCCTCCATTCTTTTGAAAATCATTTTTTATAGGCTTTAAAACCACCAGCGTGGGAATGATGCCAACTTATCAGACTTGCACGTGCTGGCAAGGACCAGCTGCAGAGCTGCAGAGTGGTTATTGCTGCTGCTGGAGCTTTCTGCAAGCACCCACGGACCCATCAACTACAAGTGCCCCTGCGTTGCCTTCTGAATTGCAAAATATTGAAGGCAACAAAATAAGAAAACTGAAAATCTGAAAGGTATGAGAGCACCAAAGGTCACGAGAGCTGGATATTATCATCACTAACGCATGGGGCTTTTGAGAACTAGTTATGTTACATAATGAATTTATATGTGGGCCTTTCTGATTGGGACCAAGGTCTCAATCTAGTGCCACTTTCCAGCAGTTTTAGATCCTGATATTATTATAGATCAAAGGAATTCTTTTATTTCACTTACAGAGGTTTTTTTTTTTTTTAATGATCACCCTTTCCTGCTTACTACAGCGCTTTACCTGAGCGCCTTTCAAAACCTGAAACTACAGTAGTTGCAACACAGACACTGCGAAGCTGCGAATCTGCAAATGGAAATAGCAGTGTAACAGGAGGTAGAAATGTCTGCAGTGATTCCNAGCTGCGAATCTGCAAATGGAAATAGCATTTGGTAGAAATGTCTGCAGTGATTCTTTCTGGCCTATGCTGAAAGTGCAAACTTAAATGTGCCATAAATAGTATAGGTACCATATATAATATATGCATATAAAATGCCCATATGTATTTTTATCAGTTGATAACAGTTAGGCTCTAAAGTTATATAAGTAACATATGGCGATTATGGCAATGTTGTTTTAATTAAGCTTTAATTAAAGTAAGTTGCTGTACTCTAAGGAGAAAGTCTAACAAGCAAGATCAAATGAGCAGGAACAGAAACTAGTGTTCCTGGAGCTGAAGTCTGTATTTTACCAGTAAAGCAAAGGGCATTGGAAGAGTTTTAAAGCAAAATTTTATTTTTAGGAGGGAATCAGGTCCTAGGTTATCCCAAATAGATATAAGCAGTGCTGCTGTCCTCTGAAAATTAATGAAGTCCACTAGAGTCTATATACTATAAAATAAAGCAATATTTAATTGTATCTATGTAACTCCCTCTGCTCAGACTGGATTCTCAGCTGCAAAAACTGGCAGAGATTCAACCTATGGCATTACATCAATTTTGACCACTTACTGGTCTTGTCCTTAGTGGCACTGACTCAGATTAATTTTACTGAAATGCATTAGTTTCCTTTTCTCCCTCCTCTTAGCTCTGTAGACAGATGGAGCTATGCTGCCCTAAGGTGGATGACATAGTATTCTGCCTTCTGCATCAACAGCACAAATACTGTTTATTACTCCTATAGTAATTTAATTAATTACTATAAAAATTACTATATTATATTAATTACTATAAAAATAGGAGACCAAAGTCTCCTATTTTACCAAAAGACACAAATTTGGGAAACTCAGAAGAAATGTTATTGATATCTTCGTCAAAAGAAAGGCTATAAGGGAAATGAATCCCCTTGGAACCATGAAATAATGCGTATGATGGAAAGCTGGAGAAAAACAGCTTCAATAGGGTTGTTTTTCTCCAAGTTAATAAACTTTGAGGGACGCTTTAAAATGAGAGCCCATCACTATAGGGGAGAGTAAGAAACATATGGTCCTGCGCACACCTGGGTATCGTGTTGTGGTGGTACTTGGAGATAAATACAAAAAAAAAAGGCTTTGTAATGAAGGTCATGTCTGTTTTTAGGCTGACCAATGCATCGGAGTTAAAAATATAAACAAATAAGCAAAAAAAACCCCACAAAACAAGACTCTTTCAGGAGTGCAAACTCTTGGAGGGGCCTGACGAAATGCGTCTCTAAGTTTTCTGCTTCTTTCCCTCAGCTATTTCAGCTGGTCTAATAAAAGACACGCTCCTCATCCAAAGCTTGTTAGACTGACGTCACGGTGATCTAAATTAGGAAGGCTGCAACCAAGTGAAACGAATGAAACACAATCCAAATAGAAACTAAAAAAGGGGAAAGAATTCAGAATCAGACCCTGGAAAATCTTTATTTATTTATATACAAATCTCAGATTATTATGGTGTTGCATGCAGCACTATCAAAAAGACAGCCAGGATTTAGCTTCAAGAGTGGTTAGCTTTGCAGATATATATGTTTTTTTACTACTTCTTTGTAAAAAGACCTCAGGTTTGTGACTGAGCACACATGCAAATAAAAATTGTACGAGTGAGGAGGCAGCTGTAGCAGTGATGTGTTGGTACCAAGAGATTATCCATTTAATAGAGGCAAACACCTGGCTATTTAATAGAGGTCACCAGCTAAATCAGTTAGAAACAGCTTAGGCAGGCATATGGAAGGAGGGCTGAATTAGAAATAAGTGAATCCTAGCTTTGGCCACAAATGTGTGGAAAATGAAACTAAATTAAGTCGCTTCAGCCCTTTCACTGGCACAAACTGATATAAATTGGTTTCATTAAAAAACCCTAACATATTTTAAAGCTGCAGTCCTAACCTATTACGTTTTGTGTGGTTGCCGAAAGCTAGTAGCTTAGTGGCATTTTATGTAGAAAATGAACAGGGGACAAATAGAATTTTATTGCTTGCTAAATGAAAAGGCTGGGAAGTCACAGAATAAAATTGATTTTCACATCTGGAAAAGTTCTCCTAATCACGAGCTCTGTGCTGGCTCCCGCTCGCTCTCTTCATTTTTCACTCCATTGTTTTCCACTTACTTCACTTATGCAGCCCTGTAATTTCCTTTCACGCTCATTCATTCCCTGATTACGTTTCCAGGCATTTCTTTTAGCATTTCTTCGTGGCACTGACACGGCCATACTGAGTTTTGGCCCTTGCAGGAGGCAATCTTGATAAGCTTGTCCAAAGGTCAATGTTTTGTCTGTGTTTGATTCCTGGTTAGAAATCATCTGTGCCCTATTGACGGTGGTAATTTTGCTTAAATTAGATAGAATAGCCTATTATTATACCAAATGCTGTTTCTTGTGAATTGGCGAGTGCCAATGGTGCTAAGGGAGCAGGAGCACTTGTGCATATATCCCTCAACATAAAGCATATGCCACAGGATGAAGGAAAAGAGATAGAGATTCCTTTTCAGTGTCACACATTGGGCCATGAGCTGCTGTCCCCAGGGCAGTGCTGCCCTGCTTTGGGAAACTGCGGGGTGGCAAAAACATCTATCTGAAAGCTGAGGTCCATACTGATAAAAAAAAACATCACTGTTAATGGCTTTCCTTGGCAAACACAAGAGATCAAATTGCCATTTTGTGCTTGGGCATCCTCCCTCTGGATGAAATAGAAGGCTTTTATGGAAATGTGTGTTTGCTGGAGCTTGTATTAACCCACACTGCTTGCACAGCACCTACTTACACTGATTGCATTCTCAATAAAAGGAGAAAATTCTTCTCATGTGAAAAAAAAAAAGAAAAAAAGAAAAAAAAAGCCTTACTGCAATGCTCACTTATGAGTTTGGATTAGTGAATACGCACTAATCTTGGGTTTATTATGACCAAGTTAATCTAAAACCTGCAAACTTTCATGTCTTCCCATTTGCTGCTAAATCATGCTAAATAAACACCATTTTTATAGCAATAGGCCATAGACCATTTTTAAGATAGGCCCCTGAGAACTTTTGTCTCCAGTGCTGTCAGCTGGGCACCTTTTACTAGCACTTAACGCAATCTAAAGTGAATAAATTCAGCTAGAAGTTTTGCCAAGAACTATATAGCTCTTGGTGCCAAAATATTAATCGATGATACTTCTTTTAAATTTCTCCACAGCGCAATCATTTTTATGGACTTACAATTTGCTTCCTGCGTGAAGGCAGTGTAGTTAAAGATAGAAAACATCTGTTAAGTTGCATTATTATTCATATTTATCTGTCGCTTACAGAGCTCTAAAAAGGTGTGCACAGCACTTTCCACATGCCAAAAAGCAGAGTCCCTTTGCCAAGGCTTGCACATGTGAATAGACTCTTACAAACAGCCTTTGTAGCAAGAGGGATGTGTTCAGACACATGGAGTTTTCTGCTCAGGATGTCCTGCACTCTCTGATTAGCCTTCAGGAACTCTCAAAATGGAAAGGGAAGCAAGTGAATTCATAGGGAGAAAACACCACAACTCAGACCTCAGGCAAAAGATTAATTTAGGGTTTAAAAATAAATAAGTAAATAAATGAAAATAAGTAAGAAAATGTGTGTGCAGGATATAGTAGTCTGAATTAGTTCTGAGATTTTTTTTTCTGTTTTGTCATGTTTTATTTTTCCCCTGTGAAACTCTGCAAGATTTAATTTATTAATTCCAGCCTCCTCTGTAAGAAATACTCACTTCTCCCCCTCAGAAAAAAAAAAAAAAAAAAAAAACATTTTTTATTTTCTTACAATGAGCATACCTATTTTGCAAAAAACAAGTGTCTCGCTGCAGAGTACTCAGCAGCCTCTTAGATGCACGCAGGTGATTGAGGGTCTAATTATTACTTCCCTTTCCCTCTGTATCCCACATCAATAGAACTATTAGGTTTTTTTATATAAAATATTAAATATTCATTGGTAATGAACTTGGACCTGAATCTCTTGCACCATGAGGAAGATGAGGTGGTTTATTTTAGTGTGTCTCACTGAGGAAGGTCTTCTGTATCTGAAGTCAATATATGACTCTTCTCCTCAAATCTGTTCTCAAGTGATTCTAGTGAACTTGAACTTAATAAATAAGGAAAGTGCACACAATATTTGCTCCCACATCCTGCTCTATAATTGAGATAATTGTACTCAGCCATGAAAAAAAAGTATGTGAATCAGCGTGTAGGCAATTCTAATAAGGCAGTGAGTTTGGAGAAAGAGTGTTGTTCAGGCTTCAGTCGTTTTCAGACATTAAAAATAGCACAAATATGAGGTTCCAAATACTAGTAATTACACTGATTATGCAGTGGATGTCTTGTTTTCATCTTCTATAAATCCTTATTCCCCTCCCATTGTAAGTGGACTCGAGTTTTGGCTTTCTACTAATAAAAATATACAAATAAGCTCTCATTAGTTACTATCAATGAATAGCGGGAGGAAAGCAATGTCAGTGCATTAGTGCTTGTCTGGGAAAATCATGATATCATCTGCTGAAAGAAGGTACAGGAGCATATAATGTCCAGATACTGGAAACGAAAGCACACGAGGTAGATCCCACATTGGGAATACTGGTCAGTCTTTTGTCTTCCAGGAATGTGTTTTATGAGTTTGGCCATGGTCTAGTGACATTGCCCCTTCTCCAAGCACACAAATATCACAGAAAGCCTTCGCAGATATTTCCATCACAGTGAGATTTTAAAGAAATGATCTTTCTATTTCTTTTTCTAGTAATCTGTCTGTCCTTGAAAACTTACTTAAAGAAAATGATTTTATTTTATCCAAAGATGAGATAGATTCTGGGTCCAGGTTATTGTTCTGAATTCTTGTTTTTACAAACCACAAGACATTATAAAAATCTGAAAGCTGCTTAGAAACAATCCTACAGTTTCCTTCTGTCACATTACACCGATTACTGTCCCACAGAGGACACTTCTTTGTCACGGTTACAGCTGGATTTAAGAATGAGAAGGAGCAATGTTGCATTTTCCACCCTCTGTCGTTTGGTAGATCTCATTGCTGATGCTTGCACTGTTCCTTTGAAGTATTGCTAGAATAAAAGCTGGTGTCTCCTGGGATGAGACAAATGCATGAACAGCAGGTCCATATCTTCCGTGGAGATCACAAGAGGGAGTAATACTTAAAACACAGGAGGGATACACTCTTAAATGTCACACTGAAGGAAACATATTTAAGCCTGACTTACTGTGTTCCTGGGACATTTAGCACCAGCTGGGCATGGTGAGATTTACTGTGGCAAAGTCCTGTGCTTAGAGGACGTTTCTGCTATGAGCTGAAGACATCCAAGACATCTGGAGCATCTCAGACATGGAGGATGCTTGAGAAGAACAAACATGAACAAAGTGGTGAGGAGACACTCCGGATAAAACCACTCAAAGGAGAATGCAAACACACCTGAGGACCTCTGAACAGAAGAACCCAAGTTTATTCCTTTCTGCCCTTAAATGAGCGCAGGAGATGAACCTGTCTCTTCAAGTAGAAGTGGGCTGTCATCTCCTGTCCTCCCCTCTCACCTGCTTCCGCTGTGTTGGCCAGCAAGGAGCTGCTTTTGCCTATACACTTTGAAGAGCCCTAAATTACTTTGTAAAGAGCCTTAAAGTGCAGTGTGCTTCTGTGGCTTTGAAAGCCCAAAGAGAATGTAAGAAAGTGGATTTCTGTGAGTAAATTGTGAATGAGTAGTTTTCTCTGAACGGTTGTTTAATTGAGCTGCAGCTGGAGCTGATTATGTTTGTTTTTCCTTCAGTGTCTCTCATTTCCTTTCGTTTCCGTTAATTCCTGCTTTCATTGGGTAACTGTTGCTGTACAAAATTTAAAGAGTACTAAAAAATAAAGAAAAAAATAAGAAAAGAAAAGAAAACAAGAAAAAAAGTGCATATTTTGGGAGCTTTTTATCACAGTTGTTCCTGAAGACACCTGTAAACTATTGAGCTGAATTGAGCTGCAGCTGCTGCTGACTGTGTACAGTGTGGAGGAAAAGGGGTCTGACTCATTTTGTTGGTTGCTTCACCACTTTCTGCTCCTCTGGCCATAGTTGTTGCTGTGTCATTCAAGTCCCATGTGCTGTGATGGCTCTTCGGTTTGGTCATTGGATCTGGAAGTTTCCAGATTAATGGTAGCTGAGAGCTTGGGGAAACATCTTTGCCCCTTGAACCTGGTCAGAGTCAGGGCACTGGTGTAAGTGAAGAGGACGAGCATATCACTGTTGCGTATGAGAAACCAAACGGTCTTGTGTCCAAGAAGGACACAAGGAAGGGAAGATGGTGAATCGAGGAGATGGAAAATGGTTTCTGTATCATTTTCTAATCTACCTGAGTGGAAAGTGAAGATAGTCGAGAGGTACCTGTTGGTGTGGAGGACCTCAGTGTATTCCTTCCTGTCCTACAGGTTGTCCCTTCTGCTCTCTCTGTGTTGCACATCAGAAGCTATGGCAAGAAAAGCATGTTGACCAATATCTGCTGGAGCAGTTAGGCCATAGTGGCCATGCAAGGGCTCAGTGAGAAAGCACAGCAGAGGGCTTGTGTTGGCTTTCTGTAGGGCAACACATCTCATCTTTGAAGATGACACTTCAGTTCCTTTCCAACGCTTCTTTCATCCCATGCCATACCTAAAAGAATACTCTGACCATCTATGACATTAAGAGCTACATATCTAGTTGAATCCTCTGTCTTCCCTAAGCATAGTTTGTTATGTAAAGAAGGAGAGAGAGGAAGACCTCTAATAGGGCACAGATTTGTGGCAAAGTCATAATCCTGTCTATCCTAAAAGACACTGGGTATTCACATGCCCTTGGTCATTGGCTCTCATTTAGATTGCACAAGTGTCTTGTCTAGAAAACAAAGTCCATTGTTCATCTGTTCTATGTCAATTCCCTTCTCTATCAAGGCCATTTGTCTTCAGTATCTGCCAGCACCTGAGGGTCAGAGCTCACAGTCTGCCTCATGTCTATAACATCATTCATCTGTTACTAGGAAGGAAGACAAACTTGAAGTCCCTGCTACTTTCTCCCTTACAGTGTGATTCATTTCTCATCCTGAAAGTTCTTTTTCTTCTCCTGCAGTTGAAATATTTTAGGTGTTTTGATCTCTTAGGTGTCTTGATCTGTTCTGGATCCTTTGGCTCTGGACATCAAGCTCTTTCAGCCTGTGGTGTTCCCTTTAACTCGGGAAAAGTGCCCTGTGGTTGACTTCCCAAACTGCCCTCTGTGAAAGGTAGACTATGCAGCCATTCTTTGCACTAAGTATTTTCTCTATCAACAGCATTTCTTAACCACTACAGTGTCTCTGAGCACCTAAAAACAAAAATAGCTCTTTTTCCTCTGTCAAACCTATATTTTTCAGCCATGCAATACTAAACAGATACCTAAAATTTACCATATGTCACCACATCACAGTGCCACATGATGGCCTTTGGAAAAGGTATTCTATTTTTGCTTTGCGATTGTGACTACAAGCCATGGCTTTTAACTCATCTTTGATAGAACAGGTAGTCACTACAGGACATCTGTGCAATGAGGTGATAGTTTCTAAAAGCTTTTGGTCGTGTTTCTAAGAGGAAGTTTCAGCAGAAGCAATTTAGAAGCAATTCACCCTAAACTGTCTCTCTCAAATTTCTCCTCTTTGGAACTATGCTATATCCTTCTGTCTGGGTTTCCTACATAGCTCTTTAAAGAACCTTTTCATTTCCAGCTAAATACTCCTTTATCTCAAGCAGCTGTTTTTAGAAGAGTTCCTTGAGGCAGTGTCTCTGTGCATTTCTGTCTTCCAATCTGCAGTTGCACAAATAATGTTGAGTTTTAATACCACTTAATTCATGATTGTGTGCCTGTATCCCTTTTTTTTTTTTTTTTTTCCTAGTAAGTGCACCTTAGCATTTACTTGTGGAATAGGATAACATTTCTTAACAAGGACAAATTTTGCACTGCTCTGTAGTTATTTGCTGGTGGAATCTCTGCAGCTTTCTCCATTGGATGACAAAGTCAAAATAGAACTAGCCCTCAAAAAAGAAGTAAGCAGAACAACCAAACTAGCCAGCCTTTAACTTCAATTGCCAATCCACTTGGGGCAAGGATATTTTCTGGGAGTGAAATTATACTGAAATCCCAATTAGTTAACAGCACAAAGCAAAAAAGACTGTTTTATCATGTGCTTTGGGGACTCAGAAGTGAAAAGGGTTAATGTATATTTTGCGCCTGGGCTAGTGCAAAATTGTTTCACTTTCTTTAGGAGAAAGAAACCAGTGCATCAATCCATGGCACCTCCTAGTCTGCTTGACATCCTGCTTCTTGTAATGAATACATTTCCTGCACTGCTGCATGCTTCTCCCAGTGTAGATATATATGATTAATATGCCTTGTCTTTTATAAACAAACCTAATGCAAAGCCAATAATGTGACTCTCATTTCTTTACTGCCAACGCACGGCTCAGCTTTGTTTGGATCTATATGCAAAGGAAGAAAGATGAATGTTCACTCAAGCTTGGGAGCTGGAGCCATAACAGATTTATGGGATGAAAAAACACACATCAGTGTGAGCCAAATAAGGCCTAGGAAGATTTCTACTCTGCCCGCCTTAATCTTGATTTTTAATAGCAAGACGACGGTGTTGTGCACCCAGCCAAGAGATGTCGTGTCATGCCAGCATATTGAAGCGGATGCAGACACACTGAAAAGGTTAGGAGTTTTTATCACTGACTAGATTAGGTCATGGTATGTTGCATTACGAAAACAGAAAGGATTGCTCTGATCATGTAAAAGGCCCACAGACCAGTGGATTTCCCACCAAAGAAGAGGTAGACGGAGGAATTACCAAAATGTCCACTCATACTTTCAAATTATCAATGCAAGAGAGCTGAGCACAAGCCTTGTCCTGCTGCTGCAATGGCAATTCCCTTCAGTGCTCAAAGTTCACACTAGATTTCCTGACTCCACTTGTCTCTTTTAAAGGTCCAAACACTGAAATTTATTTTACCCTTCAGTGATAGCTCAGAGGACGCATTAAATCTTTTCATCCCTTCTTGGGAGTGCTGCATTCAAGCCATCTTGTCCGTCTGCAAGATCCTGTTCACCTGACTGTCATCGCTGACCTCAAAAAATCCCCATCCTATCCATGAGGCTTGAATTCTTTAATCAATGGTGACTGGATTTACATTTGTCCTATCGACTGTTTTCCTCTTATGGAGGGATCCAGACCGCTCCATAACGGGGATCCTGCAGGGAAATCATCAGATGAGAACTCCAACAGGAAAAATATCTGAGATTGCAAATACAAATACACAAATGGGGCAGCATGGCTGTAGAAAAGTAAAATATTATCTCATGGAAAATCACCTAGCTGGCAAACAGCCTGAGACCAGCATGCAGGCCAGGATGTGGTTCATGCAACATGTACCAGCGGGAAGTGTTCCACCAGCCCAGGCATTTTTTACATAATTATCTTCGTCACATAGCACTGTATCCTCATCAAAAGGGACATCGCATTAGTTCGAGACAATCTGTTTTCCAGAAGCTGGTGATGACTAATGATGATTTATATGAATTCTCTTTAATCCTTTATTAATAGAGTCCCATATCAGTTGCTCCATTATTTTGACTAAGATCAGTGTTAGATTGACAGGCCTGTAATTGCCTGGGTCATCCTTTATATGATTTGACTGCATCATCTGGCTTCATCCCAAACAGTGAACAAAAATTTTATTCAACTCTTTCACTTTATTTTAAACATTATTATTGATACTCTTTCCTTTTCCATGTAATAACTGGTTCTACTGTAGGATGCCTTTTCCTTTTATCATCCTGTATCCCCTCCTCTTTATTTATTCTCTTTATTTATTGACCCTACCAGTGAGAATCACAGGATTTTTATTTTTTTTTCCTTTAACCCTATAACTTCCCTGATTAATTTTCTGCAGCTTCTGTCCTTTGATTTATACCACATTCTTCTTTTTTTTTTTTTTTTTTTTTTTTCCTATTTTCAAGATGCCTGAGGATTTTTAATTGAACAAATCCTGCAGGAAAGATAGGAAGGGAAAATTAATCCTTTTAAAGCAAAGCGGTCCATCTAGCAATNTTAACCCTATAACTTCCCTGATTAATTTTCTGCAGCTTCTGTCCTTTGATTTATACCACATTCTTCGTTTTTTTTTTCCTATTTTCAAGATGCTTGAGGATTTTTAATTGATCAAATCCTGCAGGAAAAACAGGAAGGGAAAATTAGTCCTTTTAAAGCAAAGCGGTCCCTCTAGCAATTTGGTGTAACAATATGATTCAGTTACAATTTGGGTTCCTACATTCAAGAATGTAGTTCAGAAAAATCTAGCTTACCTGCTTAGGTACTAATTTCAGGTCTACTTACAGGACTTTTCAGGTTCTGTTCCTGCCATACTTTGATTCCAGTATCAGAAGGGATTTTCTTTTTTACATTCTGGTCTGAATTTGCTGATTTAAAGGACATAGAAGAAATTTTGCTGTTTCCAAATTAGTTCTAATTGAAAAACAGAGAATAATGATTTAAACAAATGGATGGATGGCAGTTATGTCATTGTGGAAATAATAATTCTGTTAATACTGAGAACTTTCCACCTCCTCTGAGATTTTTCAAGTTCGAAGCCCCTCTGATTTACACAGGATGAAATAAGCAGGGACAATAAGAGAGTTGTCCAAATGGCTGCAGTAAATCATCTGCAGAGCTGGGAGTGGAAACGTGGTTTCTCCCTGTCCAAAAGGGTACATTGCTTGATAAAGACAAAAAAACTCATAGACTAAACAAGCAGTTATACAATTTCCAGTGGCTTTCCAGTAGACTTAGCAGAAATTTGGTGTAGGAAATACATTCTTGAAAATACAAATATGCAAGTCCTTTAGAGTATCAGTGTTTCTGAACTAGAGTAGTCCATGGTCAGTGAGTGAGGGATTATCTTGACATGTTTTTGAAATATTTTGAGTTTCCGGGATTTCAGAGTGGTTATTTTGAAATTGTTAAGAATATATGTTGAGTCACCCGAATTCTGGGTTTGTGAGGGTAAATAGACTTTGCCAGAGAGGAACAGTGGAAACTGGAGACAGTTTATATGCAGCATGGGCAAGAATGCTGAAGATAAGGAAGAAATTGGAATCTGTAAGATTTTTTGCTTATTAAATGTTTCTTTCATACTTCCAAAATGTCAGTTTATAAAGCTCCCTATCTTGAGGAGCTCCATTATTTAACTGAAAGGGCTGATGCATGGATATAAGGGCAGTGATATATTGCCCATTAATCATTTTACTTAAGGAAGGGAGCAAATATGCTGATTTGGGTGACATCATGCCCTAGATTTTTCACAAACACCTTTGCAAAAATAGAATTTTTTAAACAGTTTTTACTATAAAAGGAAGGTCATTGTGGATGACTCTTGGAAGGACACTGGGAAGGATTTGCAATACTTTTGATCTTACATTTTCAGCTGAGATGCCTAAGTTAGGGCTCAGTGGTAGG
Organism: Crypturellus undulatus; assembly: GCA_013389825.1. Taxonomy (NCBI): domain Eukaryota; kingdom Metazoa; phylum Chordata; class Aves; order Tinamiformes; family Tinamidae; genus Crypturellus; species Crypturellus undulatus. The sequence continues at coordinate 647,904 of VWPW01008661.1, read as the reverse complement.
AAATCATCTACTAAAGTAGGTTTTTTTCTTCCTTTGACTGAATCTCAGGAGCAAGGGTCTTGCTAAGACATTTGAGTTTGATTCCTCAGGTTGAGGTGTATGATTCATTCTTCACTCCATCAAAAGTGACTAACGGGGATTAGATGAGCAGCAGGAAGTCTCATCCTATTAAAGCATTATGGAAAAAACAGAGGGGGTCCAGGATTAAATGGGGCACTGGCAGGTAAGCAAAGAGAGGCACTGAAGGAAGAGCTTTTTAGCAATCAAGAGAAATTAATTTAGCCCAAGTATTCTGAGGAAGGGCTTTAAAGATGAAATCAGGATGGTCAAAATCATGGCAATCATTGGATCTGAGCAGCGCTTTACCTCTGCACCTCTGAAAAGCGGGGAGTTGTCTGAGAGGTGGAGAAGTGGTTACAGAAGTTAAGGCAGGAAAAGAGGTTTATTTCTCTAGCCTTTCCTAATAGATCAAGCCTGTATGGCAAAACCTCTTGCCATTTTTTGTTGTTCTCCCTGGGTTAATAGCGGTTGTATCTGCAATTTTTAAATATCAATGCCCAAAACTTCATGTAGTAGTTTACCTTTCTGGCACTGCATTCACTTGAAAAATCCCCACTGTCTTATTCATAGTACTCCCATCAAGACATTCCAAAATGAGATTTTTTTTTTGCTTGTGCAACATTGACTCCTGGATTTACACTGAGTTTGAGGACCACTTTAAGCTTCAGCTTCTTCTCTAATGTCATATTTACCAACCAAATAGTTTTGTCCTTGTGCATTTAGCTTATCCATCCAAGATGTAGTATACTGTATTTTTCTATATTAAATTTCTTCTTCCGAATTTCACAGATGTCTGCACATTTTATTCCAGGTCTTTCTAGTGGGATGTTTTTGGTTTTTTTTTTTTGTTGTTGTTTTTCTGCTAGCATCAAGCTTATAATATCTTCTATTAAATAATTTTTCACCTGATCTTCTACTAAGTTAGAAATTAAATTTGTTTATTTTCAATTTCTTCTTGGTATGTCAAATTGGTATGTTGGTGTGTTCTTTATTTCTCTTTGATCAATTCATTGTCTTCTAAATGTCTACACATAGTTGCTTAATCATTTCTTCTAGAATCTGCTGGCAAATTGAAGTTGGGCCAGCTAGTCTGGACTTTCTCAGCCGCCAAGTCTGGTTTTCATGGATGGATTCTAGATTTGTCCCTCTTCAGCTCTCTGCTTCTTTTCAGTCCTCCACAAGCTCTTTAAGATAATCACTAATGACTCTGTTTACTTCAGCCAATTTCCAAATCTTCAAGGCCCAACTAATTTGAACAACTTTGCCATTAACAAAATATTTTGAAGCCATTCTCTCTGTGGTGCAGCCTCAACCCAGTCTCCTCTGTTGAGAGAAACATACCCAGTATCTAGCCACAATTTGCCTTCCTTCCAAGACATGCAAAGTATTCCTGGGATGCATCAGCTTTTCTAGATCCTCATTTGTTCATTTTCTTTCCTCACTGATTTCCTTTTACTTCTGATTTATAGCGCCATTATTTTCCTTCTGATAGTAATGCCAGAATGAAAGAGTCACTGCCTTTCTGCTCTGTCTGTGCTTGGGATATACCAGATTTTGCTGTGATTCCTACATAGAAATCCTACTACCACTTCAGTGGGTGTCTTCTGCGTGTCCCAGGCTTTGGATCAGCCTTAGAGAGTCCAGAAATCAGAGCTTACCTAAGCTGCAATCTTCATTTCTATGCAATGCTCCAGCTGTAGTTCTTCCTTGTATCTCCTTGAAAGCAGTAATAATAATGATAGAGAGGGCTATGCAAAGTGTTTGAGGAGGAAGCTCATTCACTTGTTTGCGCTCCCACTCCTCATCCCCCTTTATTCCTTTAAATATTATAGATTACATTCAATGGTAAGAAGTAAATGCCTGATTTTCGGAAATGCTGAGCTCCCATTGTCTTCAGTGGAAGTTGTGGCTGCTCAGCGTTTCTGAAAACCAGACTCGTAATGATCAGCATGTTGAGAAAATAACAGCTAAATCTTTCCTGCCCCTTCTTTTCTGCCCACCAACAGGGAGAATTCTCCCCATCCCACGTCCTGCTCCCAGTGGAATGACCACCTTCCTCCTCTTCCTCCCACTCTCCCGTCCCTTTCACCTAACATCCTGCAGGTTGAGGTCTTCACGCGAAGCACATCTGCTGTGGTTCATCTGACTACATGTGCAAGTGCCAAGAGTGTGGGTGTCTGCACTTGGGCAAGTTGCCCTGGGATCTCTCTGTAGTCAATGGAAGGTGACTCAGCAGAGTCGGTGGAGCTTAGGGCATGATTTCACATCCGAAAATAGGATTTGGTCAGATGACTCACACACTGAACTCATTTGACCACATTTACTATATCTCCAGCGTCTTCAATGGAAGCAAGAAAAGAAGCTCAGATGGGACACCTATATCAGAGATGCTCAAAGTGAGGTTAGATGAATATCATCCCTTCTGTGAATGAATACCCCAACCCACTGCACATTCATATTCACTTCTCTCTTTGAGAATTGCTTCTGTCTTAATGTCTACAGGGAATGACTCCAGTAATAAAGGGTAGTGAAGTAGAAAGATGATAGTAGGTCATAGCAGAAAGTCGGCCAGAACCTTAGGTTGGATAAATTGAAGTACTTTTAATGATTCCAATGCAGTTTCTCTCCTTCATATATATTTTTGCTCAATAGAACAGTGCTGCAGGAAGAGTACTGTTAGGAAAAAGATATGTAGAATCAATGTGGTACATGAAAAATAATAATAAAAAAGAGTAATAATAATAAATTATTCTTCTTCAGTACTCTAGTATTCAATACTGCCATTTCTATCTCTTCTTTTCCATTTCATCAGTCATAAGCAGAGATGCTACTGTTGCATTCTAAATATTTAACATAGAAATCCCACCCTCTCTTCAGTCTGAAGACATTAGCGCCTAACTCCCTGGTTCACTACACCGTCCAGTTCAAAATTTCCCTTACATGTTATAAAACCCACCATAAAGGAAGACCAGCCTCTCTGCTACAATTTTCTTTCACTGTTTTTCATTATTAGCAGTCATTTCCTGGAGTATTTTTGCTGTCGGTGAGTCTTTTTCCCTACAGCTCTGAGTATCCCTGTACCACATTTATTCTGACTCATTTCAAGCATCAGCTGAAAACAGCTCATCTCTCCCTAGCTTCTGCCTCTTTAATTCCCCCTTTCCTCTGCTATCATTTAACCATAACCACATTATTTAACTCTAAAGCATTTCACGGGCACAGTTGGTAAGAAAGGCTCTGTGTAAAGTAAAGTATTGTGGTAGGTAGCTAATTTGTCACGTACTACAACAGCTAATGGGCATTTTACATCTGGTTGGTCTGAATTGCTGAGAACAGACTGTGTTATTAAGCCTCTCTTTTTATTAAGATTAAACAACACGGTTGTTTCCTCCACTGCAGAAAATGCTAAATAACCCAACTGTCTCATCGCCTCTTGTTCTCCTGTCTGTACTTGCAGATTTGTGGGAGTCTCGCACCTACCGACATCCACAAATCACTGAACAATATAAAAATCTTCCATAATGAAACCCGGAGATCCCTGGCTGGTGAAGGTTGTAGTGTCACTGTGGGACTCATTGACAGGCTTTAAGACAAGAGATGGATTCTCGAGAATGAAAGAGCTAACATCTATCAGCCGTAATTGAGCAAATTAATAGCTTTGTGAAGTCTCTTCTTTGGTTAGCATCCTATGAAATGACAACAAATGTGGCAGAGTTTCACTTACAGCCTCTGCTGGCATTTTTTTTTTTTTTTTGCCTTTTCACTGCTGCTTTGTGGACACTGTGTAATGGCAGCAGAACAAAGGGACTTCCTCCATAAAATCACTTCAAGTGATTTTAAGGAACTTCAAGTACTTTTTCTTCCCATCTCTTGCCTAATTCTGGACATCATTGGCTGCTCCAAACACTGCCATGTTCTCCTCAAAGTGGGAATTTTGCTCTGTGTTTCCTACCAAGGGAAGAAAATCTTAGGAGGAGAACACGATAGACCTTCACTGGAAGCGCCAGAGAGACAGTGTGTTCTAGAGTGTGCAAAGAGCCAGTTTTGGCCACCAACTTTAACACGCTTCTTTATATTTCTAGAAACTGAATAGAGATTTTGTTTATGCTTTGAAGTATGGTGGTCAATTTCCAAAATTAATGTCTTCACAAAGCACAAAGAAGCCATTCAAAATATACCCAGCATGAAGACGCTGCTAAAAGCAGAAACAGGTAAAAGCTGTTTGGAGTAAAGCAGTGGATCGCCATACTCATCAGACTAAGTGTTATAAATAAACAGATATGAGAAAGTGCAGTCTGAATACAAATCCAAAGACATGAACCCCGAGCATGGTACAATATCTTTTCATATTCTCAGGTGCATAATTTAACCAGTGCTATTTTTTTTTCCAAAACAGAAGGATGCCCTGAGCAATCAGTGTAACTCTTTGATTCTGCCCTCTTAAAGCATTTCTTCAACTTCAAAATAATATTGGTACATATGTTTTTGCACACTCTCTAGTTTTATTCCTCCCCCTAAAGGACAGTAGTATTCAGTGTTCATCTCATTACGCCATTTACTGAGTGAACCATGGTCATGTATTTGCTTTTACTTGTCTAGCCTCTGGAATTTCCCAACTCCTCCACATCTATTAAAAATAGATGTAAATGGATCAGTCGATGTGAAAAAACTCCCTTTTTGTAGAACTTAGCTAATTGTTTTTTAGGGCTTTCTGTTGAGGAAAAAAAAATCTAGGTATTTTAGTGTTTTCCCAACTGAACTGAATATTTTTCATTTGCCTGTCACAAGTCAGTGTGTTAGGTCTATATATTTTGTAAAATCTACATAGCTGTAGTTGTAAGGATAGATTAAATATTCATAGTAAAGGCTTCAGGGATGTTCAGTCAGTGGTTTTATTTTCCAGGTGAGTTTCTCCTTCTTCTGAGGTTAGAAGATTGTTCATTCTCCAATTTTTCTTGACACCTTCATTTTTGTTTTGTTTTTCTCCACCTCAGATTTATTATTTATGGCCATTTTGTTTGTTTGCTTGTTTGATTGATTGATTGTTTGATTGTTCGTTTATTCTCTGGAGAAGAAAAAATCTTCAAAATAAGCCAGTTTAGAAAAAAAGGAAACCCGCATTGGTGTGCCAGAGTGTGCGAGCAGAGTGAGGAGAGCCGGTTGACGTTTAGTCCACACAGCCAACATTATTCATTCATTATTTAGGAACAAAAATGCATCAGTTTCCGTGTTCACACCCATAAGTTTGGTCCTTCCCACTCCACATCCTACTGGAAGGCTGTTCTAGAGATTCACATCCCTTATGTTATCTGTCTTCTTCTAATTTCCCATCTCCATGGCTCTTCTGCCAGTTTATAAGCATTTGTCCTTGCAACAACTTAATTAATTAAATAGCTTGTTTCCCTCCCTGCTGTTCATTCCCGTTTTATTTATAGAGACCAGTCATATCTTTTCCCAGTCTTCCTTTTGGAAGTATAAACATCCATGGGCAGTACACACTCACAAACTATGAATTATGCTGTCTCCAAAATATTTCTCATGGTGTTTAAACTTGATTTGCGTGAAATAAGGATTATTACCAAAATCTTCTGGGCCATAGAAGAGTTTTAGGGCTTAAGATTCACAATATTGATTAGTGACAGTGATGCTGTCCCATTTAGGCCTTCAGAAGCTGATAATGTGAACACTGTAGAAGAGTTAACTGGAGTCTTTTCTCCTGATACCAGTGCAAACTGGGCCAGATTTGCAGAAAAATGGGCAAGCTACATGGCTGATTTCATGAGCTTAAACAACACAATGGGATGCCAAGCTGGATCTGACTCCTTCCTCCTTGCCTATAGGGATATTTGGGGAATTTAAGACATTTCACAGGCCAGAAAGAAATGAACTGATCCAGAGCATCGTTATGCTTGTCCTCCCTTGTCAGTGCCTTGGCTTCTATGTTAATGAGTTAAATTACAAGAGCTACAGAGCTACTCCTTGTATTGCCTGGGCCAGGGCTAGCACACATTGGTCCCGTGTGACAACTCCATTTCCTGTGATTTGCGAGCCAAACTATTGCTCAGCAGCGAAAAAACTCATCACTTGCAGAGGAGAGGCATTGCTCACTCTTCCGTGTGTCTCAAGACACATGCACTTGTGGCTCAAACACGAGTATTTTCATTTCACTCGTTACGACAACCCCAAGGCAGGTTATATTCCAGACCAGCCTGGCCTTTCTGCTATGACTAACATGGCACTTCCGTAGCATCTGTAAGCTGACGTTAAGCTGCAGGCCATCATTTTCTCTGAAATTTGAGGAGTTCTCTCTGCGCTCTCACCTTCCCCATCAGCTTGCTCTCGGCAAAGTTTGAGTGCATGAAAAAGAAAAAAGATCTGCCAATTACATCCTCTCTGTCTGCTGTTCTGGGGGCAAACACACATCTTACACATGATGAATCAGAAAACTGCTTGCACTTTATTTATTTATTTATTTATTACCAATTTCTGATTTTCTGCATAGATCTGNCATGGCACTTCCGTAGCATCTGTAAGCTGACGCTAAGCTGCAGGCCATCATTTTCTCTGAAATTTGAGGAGTTCTCTCTGCGCTCTCACCTTCCCCATCAGCTTGCTCTCGGCAAAGTTTGAGTGCATGAAAAAGAAAAAAGATCTGCCAATTACATCCTCTCTGTCTGCTGTTCTGGGGGCAAACACACATCTTACACATGATGAATCAGAAACCTGCTTGCACTTTATTATTTATTTATTTAGTTTTACCAATTTCTGCTTTTCTGGATAGATCTGACTGATTAAGAAGTTTGGAAGGAGATTATATTTCAATGTGAAATGTGTTTGGGCTGCAGGGTGAAATGTTCCTCTCACCAGGGTGCTGTAAAATTCATTAGAACCCCCCATTTGGTCTCTGTGAGGAAAAATCAGGCCCTTATTTGATGCTCAGAACATTGGTCAATAAAGTAGATATGCAGTCTCAAAATTAAGTATTTTTCAGGCACAGTTTATTTTAAAACGAGAAGCACAGACAAAAGCTAAATTTGATTCATTTTAGGTTTATTTTACACTTTTGATCCTCGCTATGCTGAATTTATGCTTTCTTCAGCTTTGAGTGAGTAAAGATAACATCCAGGAGTCTGTTAGGACCTTCTGAGTCAACACAACCTTCATTTGGGATCAGAACCCACAAAAGACTGTGTCACACTTCACTTTACTTTTAAAAAGTACTTTCAAAGTAATATATCTTTTTGACCTGCCTCAGGAAGCACTCCCAGGTGTGAGTTCTGTGCTACTTCTGTGCACAGAGCAAACCTGAGAGTGAATGATGAAGGTCACCAGCATCTTCCCTTATTGCTTCTGATCTAGGGGTGAGCCTGCAGTGTGGATATGGGGAGTGCTGGAGCATGAGTCCTACTGGAGATGACTGCTGCTCTCCCTGCTAAACAGCCCAGCAGAGCTATACTTTGTCACACCACATTTTGTCCCCTCCTTAGCATATTTTCTGCATCAAGGCAGAAGCACTCATCCGGCACAAGAACTTTATGAATGGCAGAGAAATTCCCCATCAGCTGTTTTTGGGCAAAATCAATTCTCCATGTATTCGAGAAGCTCTGAGCTTGCTAAACTCCCTACCTTTTAACTGAGAATTGCTCTAAATATTTTCTCCTTATCATCAGTGCAGCACAAGGAGCAAATCCAGTTTGAGGCTGAGCTGGTAAATTTGCTATCCAGCTTATGCTGTCTGTTTTATTTTTATTTATTTATTTATTTATTTATTTTCCCCATACATGCAAAACTTTTCTTGCAAGCAATGGAAGTCCTGCTTTTATACCATGGAAAGAAAGTCCAGCCCAGAAAAGTCCCAAGCTGAAGGACACGTAATTGCTGTTGCCAAGTCCATATCCTTATAGCTCCCCATCAAGCAGCCCTCGTTTGAGCAGTTATTGCTTGTCGCTGAACCAGACACAGAATAGCTTTGTCTTCAAAACGCTCTTGCAGTTTTCATCAGGGCTCTGCTTCTGACTTAGCACGCTGTACTTAATACAATTTATGGCAATATTTCTCCCTCAATAGCTTTTTGTGTAGTGTGTGCAACCTATTCTGCAGACTGCTGGTTTCCTTACTTAGCATCTATTTTATGGGATGTATTTTAAATTCCTTTAAGTGCAGGCAGTTGAAGAACAAGTTTCTGGGAGGGAGAGAATGAGAGAGATCACTAGTCGAGCCCAATTCCCTTATGCAGTGCCCATATACTCTTTATAGGCCAATGCCTTCTCCTCCAGAGACTGCGGCATTTCAGGAGGAGGCAGAACAATCCCAGTCTATGTAAATTGCATAAAAATTATGATGTTTTGTGGGATTCTTCTATATGTAAGATGTAGTATCGATGCTGATATGTCAGTGACTTTAACTGAGATCACAGACCTCTCATCCTAAGCATTGCCCAAATCTGTAGGGAGGATTTGTTCCTGCTATAGACAGCTTGGTTGTAAATAGCTGTGTTGGATAAAGGATGGATGAATGAATGAAGGAAGCCACGTAAGATACATTTACACTGTCAAGTAATTCCCGCATCTTTGTCCCCGATCAGCCATCCGCACTTCATAAATATTAATTTTCCTCCATGCACTTCTTTTGAGACATCAAACGGGTCCACTCCAGAATGAAATCTGGATGGTTTTGAGCACAGTTCATATCTGGCACTCCCCTGTATCTGAGTGGAAGCACCTTACACCACACAGAGTCCTCCAAAAATACAACAAAACTGAACAGTTGGATGTCAAGGCTTCTTGTAACCACCCCTTAGTGCCATAAGCCCTGCAGTCACCAGCAAGGTTCTCCCATTCTTCTGCCTGCTTTAATCTGGAGAGTGGGTAAAGGTGGGAAGAGAGAGAAAGAAGGGAAAAAGAAAAGAAAAAAGGCAAATTGACAAATACAAAATTTTGAATCAGTGGATGGCTGTTGTGCAGGTGAACCCTGGAGATTGTGTAGCAGAAAGAAGCCCATATCCTATGGCAGGAACATCGCCAAAGTCCTCAGGACAGCCCAAAAAATTAGGGTGTTTTGATTAGCAGCACCAGCAGAAGGAGTGGGAACATGCAAACACCGGGTTAAGAAGTCAGCATTAAAGATTTGGTTATGATATGCCACCACACCTATGCTACCAGCCCCATGGTTTTATTATATTGTGTATGTACATTTTGTTGAAAGCCTAGGAATTACTTATATCCTCTTCCTCTCTCCCCCTAGAAATACTGTTTTATGAATGTAAATGATGCATTAGCTCCTCTCAGCTCTCTGTACCCTGAAGCTTGCAAGTATATCTTAGCTGAAGACATTAACGACTTTAGGGGGAGTCGGGGGTGATGTGTTCTGCACCATGTAAGATCTTTTCTTGAAATATTATCACAAGCTGCATGAGCAAAAGATAAAACTTAGTCAGGCGACCTAGAAAGAGACCTCTTGTCTGACATTAATGAAAGCCTATGGGAAATCTGTGAGACTTTTTCACAAAGGGTCTTCTGGTTAATTGTGTGTCCCATGACATTATATTATTACCTTTAATAAAGCCTTGCTTCAGTCATGGATATACATGAACAATGTAACCATGTGCATTTTATAGATGTTATAACATAAATATCCTTAATAACATAAATATCATTAATTTGGCTTTTCTTACAAGTAGAATTTACACTTGTGAAAGAATTTTCATCTCTCTCCTTCATTTGTTTAAGATGCAGGGAGGCAAGACACACAAAACGATCCCATAAACCACAGGTTAGAGTATCTGCTCAATAGCCCATGGCACAACGTGCTTGTCTCCCTTTCTGCCCCATTTTTCTCCTCTTGTGGGACTATTCTGTGCTCTCTTAGCTCTCCCACCAGCTGAACCTCCCCTCCTTCTCTTCATCGGCTTTCCCTATGCCAATCATCATTCTGTCACTCTCTTTCTTGAAATGAAATTGCCTGCTTTGTTGGCAAGTCTTCTCAGGCTTCTCTTCATTTTCTTTACTTGTTTCTGCCGCCTCCTCTCTTTCCTTGTTTTATTTCATTTCATTGGATTTCATTTCATTTCATTTTTGCAGCAATACAGCCAAACTTGAACACACTATTCAAGGCAAAGGCATCTTGTTAAATAATATAATGTCACTGTGCTACTTTCAGTATTATTCTCAGTTCCATGCTTTATACACAATTCAATTTTCTTTTGCTTATTTTTTTCTTTTTCAACTGGCCTTGTGGATCTGGAAAGTATTTTCATGGAGATGTCCACATTTGCACTTGGACTAAGAATTTGAGTGCATTGAAGACATACACTGCAGGCAGCTCTATACAAGCTTAGAGATGTAGTTTATCAGACAAACCCTTCTTTCTTGTTTTCCATGGTAGCATTTGAAGAATAACTGTGTAGTTGTAAGAAATTTCTTAAGATTGTTTTTTGTTTGTTTCGTTTTGTTTTATTTTATTTTTGGAGGCCTAAGGAAGGAGGAACTTCCATGCTGCTGCACTAATGTGAGCTTGAGGCAACCCAGTCCAGATCCTTGCCCTAGCATGGAAAGATGCAGAGAAAGTTGCTTTTCTTCACTGCACTTTTGTTCAACAAAATAACTCTTCCTGAGTGTGAATCATAAGAGTGTGAAGTGTAATTCTGTATTTGGTGAAAATAGGCAAAGTCTGACTCAGTTTCTCCAGTAACCACAACACGAGGAACATGTTTATTCTTCTGTTATAGAAAAAGGTGGCACAACCTGCAACCAAGAAGGGGAATTTGGGGCTCTCCTAGAGCAGCATGACACTATCCCTGTTGCCTACTGAACGTACAATGTGACAATTTAATTTTATGTATCCTCACAAGCCAATTCTTGAGCTCTACTCCTCTTCTAACAGAGACCGATATTGCTGAGGACAGGCTGAATGACCCCATTCCTAGGAATGGGGGTCATATCTGGACATGCCTACCACATTCCTAGGACATATCTGATTTGCATGTCTACAGGACATCAGGTAGAAGGCCAAAAATGGTACCTCTGGTAAGGACAGTGATCCCAGCATTCCCCATAGGAGGAAGTAAAGATTCAAGTAAACTGAAGCCCTTAATGAGTAAGGAGGAGATACATACAAAATAATTTAAACCTTAAGAGTGATGAAATTAGTCCTGCTAGACTAAGTGTATTCAAAGCAGAATGTAGTATCAGAGTAGAAGGACCTCAAAGCTCTCCGAGGCACAAAATGAAAGCTTAGAAACTAGCACTAAAATGATTTGTATTCTCTGGGCTTTTTGAAGATCAGAAGCTACCTGCTTGGGGAATCTCTGTTTGGGGAATGTCCAACATACTCTGTGTGAGACTAAATGTCTGAGATGATAATTCTTAGTCATTTTACTGTTGGCTGGGCATTCCTCACACAGTCTTGGAAGTAGCACCAAAATTAGAAAAAAAAAATAGATATATTTACACATATGTATATTTCTGGAGAAAATAAAATAGGAAAAGAAAAAAGAATTCAGTGATTTTCTTTGAAGTTGGTTGGAGATGATAGCAAGAAGCAAGCATGCGTATATGTACTTATCTGCCTGTCTAGCTATCTTTTCAGCAGTAACCTATCTCCTACTCTAAAATTAACTGTTTCCCTCTTATACAAATGACTCACCTTGAGCAGTCTCACCTGGGGATGAGAAGAAGAATCCCCAAAAGGCCAGGCATTTTCAACCAAATGAATGTAACTTCCTTGCTAGTAAGGAGATCTGATAGGGCTGAGGATCCCAACAGCTGGTTTTGAGCCCTGCTTTATTTTTTGAATCAATGAAATCACCCCTGTGTGACCGCTGGCACCTCCTACACCATCTTATTCCATTTAGCAAAGAAGCTCTTCTCAGGTTGATCATTTGAGAAGAACGAGCACCACATCCATTTGGTGCTGTGACTTGGGACTTTTCTCCTGAGTGCCTCTTCATATTTCACTGCCCGGAATTGATATCCCCCTTTGCAGCGGAAGGCTGGTATTTAATTTCTATCTCTTCCTGAAATGAATCGGTAGTTTAACTGACTAAAATGCATTTGAACAGCAGCTTGAGTTGCACACGACTGGGGACAAGGACAAGCAGTCGTGTTCCCCAGACGTCTCCCTTCTCAAGCAGCTCTCCAACCCCATCAACTGCCCCTCTTACTCCAGTATATTCCCCATTTGTGATTCCTTTCTGCTTCTGCTCCTCGTTTTGTATCCACAGTGTGCAAGTGTAGGGCGTCTAAGCTGTAGCTAAGCTTGCTAAAGTAAAGCAAATGGAGTGTAAAAGGCAGAATAAAAATGATACAACATCATCCGATTCATCCAGTTCCTGCTGAAAGGTAATTACTGTCTTTAGATGCCTTTGGAAGTGCCTGGTTAATATAGGAAATAGAATCCTAAAAGGAAAGGTTGTTAAACCACAGGATACTTCACTCATTTATTTCTTATCTTAATCTTCATTTACCTGTGAAAAATATCTAATTTCTTTTAACTTGGTAGAGATCTTGTTTTAATAGTCAAATACTGCAACCCAGATCCCTAATTTTTGCAAGATATAAAAGCTGTTTTATTTGCAACTGCTTACACGTTTGAGCCTCCTCATCCCTCAGCTGGTTTTAGTGCCACTGTGACAATGAAAAGGGCTAATTCAAGATCTATTCTTACATTTATAGCATCATAAAGAATGTTCGGAGTACAGACTTAATTTGCATACATCATAAAAAATAAACAAAATATTTTGCATTAAAAAAGTGCACATAGCAGTGCTTTAACTGAATGAGGAGACTTGGGAAACATTGTTTTGAGATGAGAGAAAAGGGGGAGTGAAGAAGTTACCAAATGTAGGAATGAACATTATTGTTTAGGAGGAAAATCTAGGCTTGTGACATCTTCATATGTCATGATCTGGTGCCTATATAGGATTTTTTCTGGAATTTTACATCAAAAATATGGAAATTATCTCAGCCTAACCTGATTGTGTTTTGCTTAGCCATATTTGGTTCTATGAACATTACCATATATACCCTTATTGGAAAAAATAATTTTGCTGCTTTATCCATCTGAAGACTCATGTGGCAGCTTCTGGCTGTCCTGTAGTCTCTTCACATCTTCATAATAATTGTAAAGTAAAATTGCTATTTAGGTGGGAAGTCTTGGGAAAGGTTTGAGATCTATGTCTGAGTTTAAAACAAGGGTGATTTGGGTGTTAGGGTGAAAAAAAATCTTAATCTCCATTAGGGTAGTAGTCCTTGGGTCCTCTGTCCCAAGGTCCTCAGGCTACTAAGGGGAATCTCCATGCTTGAAGGATAAGAAAACCAAGGAGCAACAGAAGGGGAACACAAAGGAGGGTTGTGCATTGTGTGCACTCAACTCATTGGGCGCTGGTAAAAATTCAGTGCTGTAGCATGCTTTGTTTGCTCTCCCTTCTATGTAAACCCGCAATTTTTTACCTGGGAGTTGAAATGTTGCATGCTTTTGGGATGGTTTTGTACCAGGCTTGGAACAAAGTTCCCTCTGGCCGACCTGGTACAGCAAACAAGGCTGTCAGGTTGGGTGCGTTGCTGGTGACACCTGCTAGCGATTTACCTAAGTAAATAGTCATCTGCACGGCTCTGATTATAAACCTTTGGGAGGATTTCCAGCAGAGCACATAGCACTAATGGATTGCACTATTACAGAGTGCCAGACAACACCAGGAGCACAGGGGGACCTCAGTGATCAACCCTTGGTGGCCACAGATCTTGAAGCCACTGCTCAGCATGGATGTAGCCATAAGGAGAAAGGAGCCCTCAAGCCCAGCTCTCCTCTGCCAATCTGCTGTCCTGAACATCGCTGATCATCATCTCTTCCTCTCTGACCTCACTTTCTCCATCTGTTCTCACTTTTTTTCTCTTTCCAGGATTAGCTCTCCTTTATGAACTCTTCTTTGCTTTTTTTTTTCCCCCTGATTGCTGAATCATGACAGAGAAACAAAAAATAAGAAAATCTAGAACAAAAGAGATCATCCTTCCTCCCATTTTCCTGCCGTTTTTGCTACACATAATGCAGAAATGATCAAGCCAAATAAGATCAACTTGTGAGCTTTCTATCGCTTTCTTCCTCCTATTCACCTTATTAATATTGCAGCTGTCACGCTGTATAATCTCACATGTTAGCTTTACCTGGGCGCACGGCACTCTGTCGATTCGTTTATTTTAATCAAAGTTTTGCCTCATAATATTTTTCTCTCCCTGTCTATGCTAGAAGAGAGAAAATGAATTTCAACAGAAAACACACACACAAATCGTTAATATTTGACCTCTGGAACGAACTCATTTATTAAACATTTTTTTTTCCATCCCTTCTGGGTATTCAGAGACATAGTTTCTTTGTGTGTTACTTTGGCAGTAATACTCCAGCATTTCCCCATGGGCTTCTCTAAGTGATCTCAAGTGTGCACTAATAGCCCTTTGCCTTTGGCTTTCATGAGTAGAGCACACAATTAGTCACAGGATCCCCTCTGGGTGACGAGATTTTTTTTTCCTTTTTTTATTTTGACTTTTTTTTAAGCTCACAGGAAGATGGTTATTTACTGTGCTCCAGTATGAAGTACAGGACCCTTCTGCTGCAGCTTTGGAGTTTAAACAGATGGAGAATATTAAAACTTCATATATATATGTATATATATATAAATAGAGATGTATTTTGGCATGTAAAAGGATTGATTACCGCAGAGCAAGACATTAAAGGCTGCCTACTTTTCTCATCCTGAAGCGTGGTTGCCTCCGGATGGTAAACAGCGCAGAATGACTTTGACATACTGGTTGTCTGCTTGCATCATTCTGGGTCATAGACACCCTTATAGACAATTTAGAGATTGAAGGGCCTGGAAGTAGTCATTAAAGAAAATTAAAAATCCAATCAGAGCAACAGAATAAAAAAGGAACAAATCCAGCCGTTGCTGCATTGCACTAAATCTTGATTTAGGGTGTTTTGGCAAGTTATTTGACAAAGTTGTAGAGAGGAAACCTCCATTTACTGTTAGAAAAGGGAGTATTTGCAGTAGAGGAGGACATGGAATCTTGGTTAAGCTCTCATTGTATCTCGCCAGCCTATCCTACATTAGCCAGTTTGTCTTGAGCTCTATTTATAACTTGTGATTTACCTACATAAGTATGTTACTTTCTGATTCCTACCAGGCATATGGAACAGATGTCCCTTTCCTAGGGATTTAGCAGCAATTACAAATAATGTAGTGTAAATAAGTTTTCCAAGACCTTCAATTATATACATTAGCTTGAAGCTAATGAGACGTGGGATCAATTTAAATCTGTCAGCCTATAAATTCAGGGACAAAAGGTCCTATTTAGATCCATGGCTTTAAGAACTGATTATAAAGCCAGTGGAACAATTTGCACCAGATCTCAGAGGCCAATCCAAAGATTTTATCTGCAACTTTGCCAGAATTAGGATCATAACTCAAGCTTCCTTATTTCTACCCTAAATATTACTATTTTACTCTTGCATTGGCCTTTAAAGGGTCTGCTCTTTTAGACACACAAGGGAGTAAAAAATTCTTCCAGGATCACTCTTTCCTAGGAAGATTACAGGACAACACGAATGTTATTGGTCTGCTCTTGAGTATAGAGTTTATTTTTAGTTGTGGGCTACCCAGTTATTTTTGTTTGCACCTGTATCAGGTACTTTAGATAAGAAGACATCTGGAGACTGACTCCAATGTCTCCTTAGAGCCCTTCGGCTTAAAGATATAGGAAAAAGTTAGAGGGTGGTAGCCATGTCCATTTTAGTATCATTATTTCTATTGCTGTTTTTAAAGCTGATTGTTCACTTTTGTGATGGAAATCTCAAAATCCTGTTGAATATCTATGCCAATATCCACGCACACGTGTGTGTGCACATACATACATGTAAAAATATACATATACATATACAAGTGTATGTATATATATCTTCATCCACAGATGCTTTTGCCATAGTGGTTAGAAATATCTAAACCTAGTAGCTTTATCCATGACAAAGTGAAAAAAGGGGAGAAGAATGAGCTGATGAACAGAAATACTTGCTTCGTCTTCTCTATTTCTCTTCTT
This sequence comes from Crypturellus undulatus, assembly GCA_013389825.1. Classification (NCBI taxonomy): domain Eukaryota; kingdom Metazoa; phylum Chordata; class Aves; order Tinamiformes; family Tinamidae; genus Crypturellus; species Crypturellus undulatus. The sequence goes on along the minus strand of VWPW01008661.1, from coordinate 631,759 downwards.
TATGGAGAATGTGTCTACCAATCTACCCCAAACTTATCTCAGAAATATGCAAGATAACTGCTATATATTGAATATGCTGATTTCTGTTAATCTTGAGTGAGGCTACAGAGGAGATGAGACAGAATTAAATACATACCAGAGAGATTAAAAACATTCCTCTAGTCCAGGAAGGCAAAGCAGCCTTTGAAATCAGTGGGAGGTATGTCCATGTCCTCCAGCTCAGAATTTGTATCAGGTTATTTAATTCATTTTGGAACTGTATATTAAAAGGCCTTTTTAATAGTATAGCTTTAAGCGAGTAAGTCAATGAGCAGTCTGTAGCAGAAATACTATGCTCTGCTTCTACTCATTTTGTCAAGACCAATAATAGATCACCCATCCTACAACTCAGTATAAAGTAAAGGTACATTTCTCCTAAAAGAGGATCTGGCCAATAAAGCTCTGTTTTTATTTTATTTCCTTTATTTATACGCTAGATATAGACAAACAGATAGACAGACAAATAGGCTTTATCTACATATATCTATAGTAGATATTTACATATCTATAACAGATATCTACATATGTAGATATAAAAGTGAAAAGAGGAATGTTAATTTAAGAGGATGTTCCATGGACACACCTAAGAATGTGAAGCATCCTGGAAAATTCCGAAATGTGTTTTTAAATCTCACCATCCTATGCAAGGTGCTCAAATTGACTTTCAAAATATGTTGTTATTAGCAGTTGTTATAATAAGCAGGCTCAAGCAGAAGCCATTTCCTAATGGAGTTTCATAATTGCTTGCTGGATATTTTTGGTTTTTGGCTCAGAGCCTTTAATTCTTGTTGCAAACAGGAAAAAAAAAGTGCAATAACCAGTAGCTGCAGCCTAGTGTGGAGGACACCATCCAAGTCAGGAGGATACGTAATGAGCAGTTTTGATTCACATTCTCTTATTCTTTAGAATATAATTCTACTCTTTAAAAGGCTCCATGCACCACTTAACTCAGTAATTGGCAAGAGGGGACAGAAATACAACATTCTGCAGGCAAAGTTGCACATTGCAGATTGTTCTGTGAGGAGAGCAGGCACTTTTTGTCATATATTCGTAACAAACTCTAGGTGTTTCCAGTATCTACTTTGTACGTGTAGATGTTCAGGTGCCCATTGTAGTCAATGACACTTAAGATATGGGTCATCTAATCAAACATAAGCATTTATGTAATTAAGCATGAAAAGCGTGTGCTGGCCCTGTTCCCTGAGCTCCAAGGACCATGCAATATACTCAGGTCTTTTAAAAGGAGCCAAAGATACCCTGTATTGTCATTTTACTGCTGTCATTTGTTATCCCAGCCATAGGATTTCATACGAAAATGCATAGAAAAGCAGATCTTTCTTTGTGTGGCTTCCAACCACGCTTCACTTTCCAGAGAGGCTAAACTTCAAAGGGAGTTATCTGACATTAACTGTGTTCTGCTAATCTCAACCCTTTGTTTTCAGTGAAACTCACAGGTATTAAAACAGGAAAGAGACTGTAGAACTGTCAGTCCCTTTCCATTTACTCAACTTGCTATAGTCATGCGTAGCTTAAGCTTCAACAAGAATATATTTGAGATATGAAACCTTGCTTTTTAGTTCACTGAATGCTTGGAGCATCTTTTATTGACATTATCTGCTCTGTATCTTCAGGGAAGATAGTGAGTCTGTAAGTGGAGAGGTTTGTGAAATTCATATCCAAAAATCAGGAGAGCAAACAGAGAGATAAAACATTCTTGACAGAACTAAGTTCAATAATACAAAATGAAAAGAGTGTTTTGGGCCTTTTTTCAGTCAGCATGCATTCATCTGGAAATTTAAAAACAGAATTGAATATGTTAGGTTTTCTGATGTTGGCTTATTCTTTATGGAGAGTTAAACTAAGTTAAATAGCTGTGAGATTGTGAGCATTTTAAATTTAAGAGTATATTAGAAAATAACAGTATTTTTAATTACTTTTTTTAAATGGTTTGTTTTATCTCAACTATGCCAATTCAGGGGCCAAATCTTGGCTAATTTAAATTCTATTCTTCTCTAAAGAAAGAGGAAATATTCTCTTATTCTAGATTTGGACTGTAATGTGGGTGCTAGAGACACACTTTCCAGCTACTGGAAGATGCCGCATATATCTTGATGCATCTTAGGCAAAGCTATTTACCTCTTCCTATATGAATCCTTTTTTTTTTTTTTTAAGAATAATGATACAATAATGATACAATTTCTCTCATTTGTCCCATACTTTCTTTAATTATAATCTAATCTCCTTGGGGAAGGTGCAACAAGATGACACATGGCTTAGAAAAAAAAAAGGTTAATTTGGTTCAGATTTACTTATCATGCAAAGCTAAAATCAACCCAAATTTGAGTTTGTTTTTTTTTTTTACAGAAGCAGGATAACATCCACAATTTAATTTTAAATGATTTTCTTTTGGTCTAATGAGGCCTCAAGAATCTCACAGCAAACACTGATCTGATGAAAGCTGGCCAGGCTTGTGGTCCAACAGCTGCAGCAGAAGGAGTTTTGGCCACCCATCCTGTTTGAGGAGGGATGCTCCACTCATGGATCACCTCCTAACTTAGCTCCATGGCCAGACTTCCCAAGAAACTCCTGCAAGTTCGAGGTCCCTAATTTGTCACAGCATCATCTAAATGTCAGGGTTTGCCTTTTGGAGATGTAATCGAAATGCCTGCTCCCTTGACATCCCGAGACCTGGCATATACCGAGCAGCAAAAGGTGAAAGCAATATTATAAATTGAAAGCCAGAAACATGGAAAATACTGGTTGGGTGAGGCCAAAGTTCTGTAAGGGGGATACGTTTTCCCAAGTTTTATTTGGGACACAGCTTTTCAGAGATGAAGGCTTAAGTAGCCTACTAAGGAATAGAATATAAGGAACTTTATAGGCTGATTTAGTTCCCTCTTGAGCAATGTTCTGCCTGAAGTAAAGACTTTTTTCATTGCTTAAAGTGAAGAATTTAGTTTAGTATGAAATACTTAAGAAAAAAAAATCATGCAGAATATTTTCTAGGGATTTCTGTCCTTTTCTGGCACTAAGTTCAGAGGTGATTTTACTAGATTTGCTTTTATTTTTGTAAATCAGTCTATTGTTTTTATGTTGTTGGTGGTGGTGGTTTGTTTGCTTTGACAAGAAAGGTTCTGGTGTTAATTCTCCATCTCATTTATTTGTAGAATCATTCCACTTTTCATGCATTTTAATGCCTTAAACACTGGCAATATTCCTTGACGATCTATGTGTAAGATGATTTCATTAGAAAAAAAAAAGTAAGAATAAATGTAATAACTATTGAGCTGAATATTTTCAGCCTTTAATCTGACATTGATTTAAGCCTCACAATGAAGCTGTAAGCGAAGAAACTCAAATGTATTTGTTTACATAAAACTCACTTTTTATTAAAAGTGATAAGTTAGGTCTGGGAGAAACATTCTATGTAATTCCTCTTCTTTCTAAGTGTATTTATTTTTTGCTGGGTAGTCACAATAGTTTGCAAGTAGCAACCAGGGCCTTAGCAATGTGGCAATGAGAGAGGGTGGAAAATGGGGCACATTTGGGGTATAGTCACAGAGATGCATGGGTCTAAGGCCTGCTCAGCCCTTTCCAGAGGGATATATTTATTATTTTTCAATAATACTTTATTTTATGCAGATGCATCACATGGGATCTCTTTATTTGGCTACAATTGCTTCACTATAATTTTGCCCTTGCCTCTCTTTTTGCTTCTCAAGGATTATATTCTGATTTTATTTGCAAGGATTGCACCCCTTACCCCTTACCACTGCTATGCAGCCATTTCAGGGTCAGAAAAAGGAGCTTTTAATTCACATACCATTCCATATTGGAATTATCCATTGGAAACTTAAAGTTGACATCATGTGTCAGCATGTTATCGGTTTATTTCTATATAATCTATTTTTGGAAACTCAAATTGTTGTCAGATATAAAAATACTTATTTTTGTGATAACAGACAAGACTTTTTAGATAAGGAAAATTAAGCTGACGGAATGTATATAAAAATCAGCAAGCCCTTTGATATAGTATCACATGGAAAGTTAATGCTTAATTTGGGGAAGCTGGAGATTACAAAGACATTTAATGTGGGAAGGCAAAGTTCTGATTTATGGGGAGATGCTGAGATATAATCGGTCATTGTTGGATTGAAAGTTTGCAGTACAAGTTGGGCCCAATTTTATTTAGCATTTTTGCAATGTTATTTTACTGTGATGCAATGAGGAGATATTGGCAGTTTGGAGGAATATCAGGATACCCTTGAGGAAAAATATTTTCCCCCATACTAGTGAAGCAAAAAGACATATTGCACAGCAGAAAGGACCAGGTAATTTACTTAAGGGCTAGTCCTTTGCACTGTAAAATGACATCTCATCAGTTAAAAGTGAGAAGGAAGAAGGTTTTTGTGCACCAAGCTGGGAATGTAAAGTCATGAGAAGATGCATGCGACCATAGGATATGGTAAATAAGGTTTTTCAAGTGTTATTGCAGGTGCTATTGCACCTTGTAAAAGATACTATTGGGCCCACAACTGAGATGTTGTATGTCATTCTGCACTGAAAAGCATGTTCAGATTTTTTACCTCTTTGCTTAACCAAAAATAGCCAGACTCTCCTTGGACTCTCTTTGATCAGAGCCAGGATCGACTGTCTCTACATGACATCACAGCTTGGCAAAGTGAAGGCTGAACTGTTTAATTCTAAGAAAAATATTACCAGAAGAACAAACAGATATAACCTGTCCATGAATATATTCACATTAAAATTGGATCAGAGCTGTCCACAGGAGATCATCTGTCTAGGATTGGGGTGGAACCTGCTCAGCTACAGAGCAGTATCAGGATAGAGGTCCCTTTATTTACCCCCAAAATACAGGAAGGAGCCTTCTTCCTAATGTTGCTGTTAGAAATGTTCACAACTGTGGATCTGTTCTGCCACGAGCTGTTCTCAATCCAGACTAGAAAAAAAAAGGTAGCTGGGGTACCATGAAGTTTGGGTCTGGTTTGGTTTGTTTCTTTATGTGATACAAAAAAAAGGTACTTTCAGTAAAACAATCTGGCATCTTTTTTTCTTCTTTGCATAATTTGTAACACTTGGAATTCATCTTACAGGAATGTCAGGTTTGGAGGTGGTTTGTTTATGATGCTGATTCATGTGTTTTCCCAAGTTCCCATGTACTGCAATTCACTGGGATTTTAGTTCCCCCTGCTTACCTGTGTGTTAGATTCTACAGTTAATACTTAGAGGAAGGCCATTTATTTTATTTAATGATGCAATTACCAGGGTATCTTGTTTATTGCATTAGTGCCCACATCCACGTCAGACTTGTCTTCAGGAGAATTAGTATCATTTGTCTCATTCGGGACCTGTAACTTTATGCCTCAATTATTCTGCACTATCGCATAAGTAACATTGCCAGGATCTCTATTAGATAGGGACACCAAGCGACATAGAGAAATTTAATACCCTGGCATTTTCAACTGCAGAGCACTTGGTCCTATTATTAATCAAGGCCCCAGAGTCTTATTTGCCTCCTGATTAAAGTTCTCAGTGAAAGGGAATCATGCGAGCTTTAAGTACAGTATTTTTAATTAGGAACAAATTCAGGATATCACTTTGCATTTCTCCTTCAGTAGGTGTAATTAAAGAGCTGATCTGTAACGAGTCCACTTGGAAAAAAATATATTCTTCTTTAAATCCTAGCAGTCTACTGTTAGAAAATGGACCAGAAGAAATGTCACGCAGGATTTTGTATGAGAAATGTCTCGAGGTCATTGTTGTTACCCCAAGGCTGAATATCTTTTTATGAACCTTTGGTTTGATCATTCCACTTTGTAGGCAAAGACACACCTACCACAGTCTTTTGGTGTAAACCAGAAGCATTTGGATAGTCATTTTGGTTCAAGACATAGTTTATGAATCATCTGTAAAAAGCAGGAGGATTCACTGCTGCTAAATTTAGCCATATAAATATGAGATATATAGTTTAAACTAAATTATCTAGACTCCTTCTGAAACCAGTGAGGAGGGAGACATCTCCATTTAGTGATTCATCCATCCCAATCTGAGATAAGTGTTTGAGATAGATTGGTTAGAGATGCAGACTGTGTGATATAACACACATGACATTTGATGAGGTAAAGAAAGATGGACCTATGTAACCAAAAGGTTGGCAGGTGACTGAATGCTTTAGAAGCTCAGCAAAAGATTGGTTTCAACTGCAATGAGAAATCTCTCTGGTTGGCACAAACTACTAATTTGTGCAGTCTGCACTGCACCTTGCTTTGGTCTGATGCTTCCTTTAGCTTTTCCTCCTCTCTTCATCTTCCTCCTCCCCAAAACTCTAAGCTGAACCATGTGTTTTGTGGCCTCCTGTGGTGGAATGAACATTATCATCGAGCAGGACTTGGGTTCCCAAAAGTGATGTGGATTTTAGCTGAGATGATGTTATTTTGCTCATTTATATACAGCTCCTCACCCAAGCTTCATCTTTTTCTCTAATCTCCCAGGAGTTCATTGCTATAGCTTGAATTTTAGGAGCCATCACAGGAGTTTGGAGTCCTACTCAGTACATAGTCCAAAGATTCTGCAGGACAGGAGGGAATACGAGTTTAGCATGTTCTTCTAGGCAGGTTCAAGAAGCTGAATAAACTGCAACATCTCAGCTTGTGGTTANATTTTGCTCATTTATATACAGCTCCTCACCCAAGCTTCATCTTTTTCTCTAATCTCCCAGGAGTTCATTGCTATAGCTTGAATTTTAGGAGCCGTCACAGGAGTTTGGAGTCCTACTCAGTACATAGTCCAAAGATTCTGCAGGACAGGAGGGAATATGAGTTTAGCATGTTCTTCTAGGCAGGTTCAAGAAGCTGAAGAAGCTGCAACATCTCAGCTTGCGGTTAACACTGTTCAAATGAACTGCTTTAGATGAAAACATTAGTGTTCCTGGCTCATTCCAGCCCAAAATGTAAGAAAGACAACAACTGATATAAAGGGGCACTAGGCAGGACTTGAGGAAAAATAAACTCCCTGATTTCTGTGGAAAGAAGACAAATACAGATGCTCCATAATAAGATGTTCATAGGGGATTGAGACTCAAGACACTGGCTCATTGGGAGGTGATGGAGAACATGAGAATATAATCTGAATATAAATGTAAAAACTGCAATTAAATTGAGGTTTGCTTATCTGGGAACAAGCCCTTATTGTTATCATTTCCAGTGGGTCACTGGAGCTAAAATGGCCTTGAAAGGAAGGGATATAGTTGCTTAAAGAAAAGCTCCGGCTGAGGATCAGAAATTTGGATTTAAGCCTTTATTACTAGATTTGAAAAGCTGCAACAGTGCCCTGCAATGCGCTGATAGATTGCACATGCTCACCTGGTTGTTCCAAAAATTGGCTAATTGACTTTATCATCGAAAACTATGTGAGTTAGATGTTGTCTCTCTGTCATTATAAGTCTCTGATGGAACATACTGAATGTTGTTGGAGATACGCAGTCACAGGCATAAACTAATCTAATTATACCAAAACATTTCCATGCTGCTGACAGTTGCTGCAGCTCAGATACTAAATTTCACTGGGAGAATTTAAATCATTTAAAATTTATTAGATTTTTTTTAATTTAAAAATTTAAATGATTAAAGTGTACCTTGTTGCCTTCCAAAAATCCAACTGATGAGAAAGGTAAAGGCAAAAACATTACTTACCTCACTAGGAAAACTGCCCTCCGAGGCAATCATTCCTTTTTAATTAACTAAAATGACTTTAAGGAAATCAGGATGACAGCTGCAGAAAATTAAATGAGGGCAAGAATGTACTGAGACATTACAGCAGTGGATCAGGAACTATCTCAAATTTAGTTATTTGCTTAGAATTTCTGTGTAGGGTTTTTCTATGCAGGGCTTAAAGGCTTGATTTTGCGCACATAATTGCAGTGCTGTTATGTCAGGAGTATTTTAAAATCAGTCCCTGATTCAGGAGACATAATGAATTGGTGTAAAACAGGACTGATCACTTGCCCTCATAGGTGAAGTCTTTTCTCCATGCTGATGTTTTCATCATTTTTGGTACAAAAGTACAAATGAAATTTGCATTGGCACAAATTGCTGAACAAGGTTTTGAATTCTGGTGTTGTAAAGCTCAATAAGGGATGTTACTGTTGGGGAGAAGCAACTTTGAGGCAAAGAATCAGAAGACTAAAAAGAATAATTAAATTCACAGAATCATTCAAATTCTGAAATTAATATTCTGCCCCAAAATGCACACGGAACAATTTCATGCCAGACTGGATAGAATGTAAGAATGGTCATATTGGATTAAATTAAATGCTCTTCTAGACTCCTACCTTATTTCCAAGACTAATACGAAAAGATGCTTAAAGAAGAGCCCAATAACAGGGCTAATGTCCCTAATACGGTTCCCCCTCTGAGCTTTCAGTGCTCCCTTGCTCAGAGAACTTCTTAACCAGGGATCTCACCTGTGTGATTAATACCTTTCGATGGACTTTGATTTTCTTTCCATAACTCTGTCTACTCATATTTTGCATGCACATTTATGCTCAACACCCACACTCTGCCATAGTAATGATTTCCATTCTCACTTCATATTGCAGAAAAAAAACAAATCCTTGTGTTTTTGACCTACCATCTGGTACTTTCACGTGAGGATCCACAGTTCTGGAATCAATAGCCATATATTGGGGGCAGGAGGGCAAAGGCAGGGGGGACTATATCTGAAAGGAATGTGAAAGGCAGCTGATCCACACATAAATGGGAACAAATCTGAACAATATTGGGGCAAATCAGCCCCTCTAATCACAAAGCTGAGGCACTAGTAGGTAAAGAATACCCAAAGGGCTGTGTAAAATGGAGCTTTGGTCTGTGAACCATTGAAAAGGATGTTCCCTAAGACGCAGAACAGCATTTCCCACTCAAAGGTATCTGAATTTTTCACTGTTCTCCTGTTCCAGTTGATTATCCCTGTGCTGCCACAAAAACGGGAGCTAGGGCCGAGGTGTTACTCCTCTTTGCTCATGATCCAAAGGCAGAAGGTCCCACCAGCGCAGAAGAGGAAGGAGAAGAAAATGAGTGATTCTGAGGACAAGAAAGAGATGAGCTGTAATATTCATTGTCATGCAGCTAGGAATGAATATTAAAGAAAACGATCCTACTATCATGTAATTTAGCCTGTATTATCAGAGTCGGCGAGGACATGAGCCAAGGATTAGGATGCCAAAGAGCTGAGTCTTGTCTCTGCAAATGGCTTGATGTATGCCCTTAGGTAAATTCTCTCCCTTCTCTCTTAGAGCTTCTCTTTCTGTATTAACAGGATAATAATATTTAGATGAGCTTTGCGAGGACTAATTAGTTAATGATTATAAAGTGCTTGAATATGCAAAGTGCAGTGGAAATGCTGGGGATTATTATCATCTTGGAAACAATGAAGAATGTTTATTAGTTACTTATTGTGATTATTTCCTTTAAATCTCTTTATTACCGAGCGTATAAGAGGTTGTCATCCATAAAGTAGGTTTTGCAAAGGGATTTAAAAGAAAACGGATGAGGGCATGATTAGGAGGCACAGCAATAATTTCAGCAGAGTTTTAACATTGCAAGCACACCAGTTACTGTGTGAATGTGGTAGCTGCTTGCACAGGGTGGAGAAAAGTGTCCCAGATGAAATGCAGCAAATGCAGCATCTGATGCATCTTTTTTGCCAGTGCTGCTGTGTGACCTTATGCTTCTGTTTGCTGGGTACAAGTATTCCTTGTCTGTGTGATGCTCTGCGTGCTGCACATCTGCTCTCAGCTAAGGGTTCTCTCTCTGCCACCGTAATAAGAAGACAGAGAGAAGAGGAGCAGAAATGCACATGTTGGTCTATGCACGTTGGTCATGCAATGTAGGTCTGTAAAGACCAGGTTCGTCCAGGGGCTGTGTCAGGATGCAAATCAGATGCTTTTTAATTTGACTCTGAGTAGTTGGTAGAGTCACAGAATCACAGACTAGCTGACATGGGCTACTACCTCTGGAGATCATCTGATCCAAACACCTTGCTGAAGTAAGGTCACCTAAAGAGGTGTCCAGGACTATGTCCGCTCAGTTTGTGAATATCTCCACGGATGGAGACTCCACAAGCTCTCTGGGCAAACTGTTCCAATACTTGGCCTCACAGTAAAAATAAAAGTTGTTTTTCTTACGTTTAGATGGGGTTTCTTTTGTTTCAGTTTGTGCCCATTGCCTCTTGTCTTTTAAATCACCACCACTGAGATCTGGCTCCATCTTCTTTACTCTCTCCCATCAGATATTTATTTATCCACATGGATAAAATCCTGTCTGAGCAGTCCCTTCTCCAAGCTGAACAATTCCAGATCTCTCAGGCTTTTCTGGCAGGGCAAGTTCTGCAGCCTCAACCATCTCTGTGACCCACTGTGCACTGGAGATCTGATATGAATTCCCTGCCTAGCCAAGAACGTTTCCTGATATATTTACTTATTTCTTCATTGGTCCTGTTAGCTGAAGGATCACTCTGTGCAGGAATGAGTGTGGTGGTTCTCTTGATGCAGCAATGCACCGAGCTGGTTTACTCTCTCCAGCCCAGCATCTCTGCAGCATTTTCCATACCACGGTCTAGATGTGTTCTACATTTCCTAAACATCCTAATCCTTCTGCAGCATTCTGCTATTAAAGCCCCTAAGAGTATGTCAACACTTAACCTGTAAAAGCTCCTGCTTATCTTCCTCCTGCCCTCCAGAATCCCGAACTGAAAATTGCTGACACAGCTCAGAATTAGATAAACCGGCTCATGGGGTTGAGAAAAAGGGAAGAGACTTAAGCTGACAGCCTTGATCTCCTCCTGCCATCCTTCTCCTCCAGACAGCCATGCGGAGCTTCAGGTTAAGTTGTGCGTGGAACTGCTTTTACATGAAGGCATTTGAGCTGTGACATCGCTCACATGAGCCTCTTAGGGAGGAAAAATGGATTAACTTCCATTTCTCCGAACTTCTCTTCTGCCAGTGCTGCCCAGCCCTCCACTCTCCTGCACAGCAGCCTGTCAAACAGTGACAGTGTGATCCACAGGCAGCTTCCGAGAGGGAGACTAAGCTTATAAGTGCCTTAAAATTTCACATGGAGATGGGTTTTCCATTGTCATAAGAGCTGACGTTACCTTTTTATAATCAAAATGCAAACTCCCTTGCACTGCTCGCTGCTCGGGAAGCACAATTGAGAGTGACAGAATTCATTACACAACAGAGACAGATGGAGGACGTTAAAAAGAATCATACATCACAAGTGGAGGTCTGCGAGTGTGCAGATAGTGGGCAAAAAAAAAAAAAAAGCTTAAAAACTTCAATCTCCTCCATGCTGCTGAAAATTACCAATCATCTTATCTTGGCAAAACCTTATTATGCAAATAGTTGTCAAGTGGAACACTCAAATTGGCAAAATTACTTTATTGTAGCACTTTTTACCCTCCCTCCAAGAAAGTCTGGTTTGCTCCTGTGATAAGTAAACGATTGATTACTCTTGCTGTTTTGGAATAGCACAGAGGGGAAAGTGTTGTAGTAACACCCTACGTGGCACAAGCTACACTTGAACAGAGGGATGGTACCGTCTCTGGAATGAAGCACGTCACTTAGAAACAGCTTAGTTAGTTAGTTTCCTTCCTTCTTTTGCTTTCTGGTTTTGAAGACTATAGAGAACGTGAAGTAGACTGAGATTTCCCAGACTCCAAATAATTCCACCCTTTTACTCTCACTCTTGAGTTGTTTTCGAACATAATATGGAACTTGCCAGCACTTCTTCCCTGCCTGAAGCAATATTTCTCTCTCTCAATACTTTTTTAATGTGTTTCAGTGTGAACTAGTTAAGTATCTCAACTGTGGTTTCAACAACAAAATCAATATTGCCAGGTAGACCTTGGTCAGACTTCTTGGCATTGCCCAAGTGCTGAGTAACAACATCAGATACCAAACAGATGTGAATAAAACATCCTAAAGTGGCCATCACACTATGAAAAAGGGATTCTGTAACTATTTATCATGGGAAACAGTCTTACAAATGGCCTTACTGGCACAATAGGTAGCTTTGCAGTCAAGGGAACAGTCTACAGGAGGAGATGGGGTTGCTACTGGGACAGCTAGAGGCAGGTTCCAGTTCCTACCAGAGGGATTCCCCTTGGCCGGTGTTGGGAATTCTGGAGTTCAGATCACTGTCATGAGTCCTCAGCCAGTTACAGAGTGAGCAGATGTCTTCTTGGCTCCAAGTGATCACTGAATATCAGGAAACAACAAAAAACACAACCACAGTTCTGCTTTTCTCCTTACACCTTCAGCAGAGCTTCTATAGGTCAACAGTAGCATGAATGAAGAAGAAAACAGACTTTTAAATTTCTCCAAGCCAGGAGTTGAATAACAACAGAAAAACATGTCTGTGGACTGACTCTACACCACCCTTTTGGAGGACGAGCAATGAAAACTCATCATGGGGCATGTCTACACGGGCAGCATGTCTTCACTGAGAGAGACACGGACTGCATGTTTAATCATGAAGCTGTTTGCAAGATGTTATTGCTGATTTTCCTATCCATCATTTTAGTAAAGTCTCATTTTAGTAGATCTTTTTTCAAGCAGGCGCTGTATGTACTCTCTCTTTTCCATCTGTTATGAAGTTAACTTGCCATCATCTTTGTGTGCATGGAAGATCCTACAGCTGGCACAGGCTGTATCCATACCTTGTTGTCAGAGCAGTCCCTGGAATACCCATAAGCATGGCGTGTTCTGCATTTCCACCATTCTTGATTTTGTTTTCTTTGGTTTGTTTCCTTTTTAAGTGAGATGATGCACCTTCCAATGATGGAAGATCTTGCAAGTCTGTTGCCTATATTTGCTGTGGAGGAACCTAGATGACCAAATCACATTTGGTACTTCTAGACAGTTAAAGGTAAATGAAATTAATCCCAACCTGAAGCTGAGTCTTTGCTTACTAGAAACTTTCTCCATGCAGAGTGCTTTATTTTATTGTACTCAGATCCACCCAGGCCCAAGCACCCAGACACAGCATTTTTGGAAACAACCTATAGCACCTATGTCGACCCAAATACCCCAGGGGCAGTGAATATCCAAACAGTTTTTACCTGGTTATGGTGTTGGGACTCCTTTTATGCAGGAGCTCAAGTGTGCTGGTAATCCCTAATTTGTCATAGCCACAGAGTTTTTCTTAACAACATACATTGTAAGATAATTTTTCAGCCTCGGAAACATCTTGCCACACTCACAAAATTCAACTGAAGGTAGGACAAAGACTTCCCCCCTAGACACATTGCAAGAAAACGCATATCTGAGTCCTTATAGAAGTCAGTGGGGCTTGGTATGGATGAAATATTCTGCCTGTGCACAGTCCTGGGTGATATCAGGACCTGAACCGTGTGAAAGTAAGTGTGGAGTTAACCGCATTTATTTGCAAACTAATAAAAGCTCTGTGTAATTCTAATTCCTCAGCAAATGAATTCTGTTGTTTGTACATTGTCATGGCTTTGTCATCTCTTTCCAGTGCAATGTAGCCTTAAAAAAATACAGCTTTTGTAATCCACTTAGAAAACGTAGTATTTTAGACAACACCACTTGAGAAATAAATACATTTCACATAGACCTATCTGCATTGCTTGTTTTCAGAACACTTTATCTGAAATGGAGTCTAAATATATATAAATACATTTCTCTCAAATGCTGTATTTTATGAATATATTTACATGAAATGTATTTACATAGTTTTGATAAATCCATTTGGAAAAGGTGCAGCTTATGTTCGGACAAATACCACATTCAGGTGATGTAAATTCTTTCTACTTCACACAGGCACACAACCCTACTGCCTCAAATGCTCTTTTTCCTTTCTTTCAGTTGAAGAGATGAAATCCATGGTTCCGGGTATATCCTATGTCTCTGGTTCCTAGTACCCTTAACAAAATTTTGCATATGACATTGATAATATGGGAATTTTCATAAGGAGTTGGATTACTTCTATATCAGCTCAATTACTCCTGCATTTAGTCTTATGTCTGCGTATATGACAAAAACATCTACACCAATAAGGTGTCCAGTCTTAACTAGCACATTAGACTCAGAAATTACATTGTTTGTTCCAGTTCTAACTATCCTTCCTTTTAAACATTGCACCTTGTTTCCAACTGGAATGGAGGGAATGTCTACTTCCAGACACACATGCTTTTCTTTTGAAGTTTGTTTTTTTTGCACAAAGTTAAAGAGTTTTCTAATAGATTTTTTTTTTTCTGGCAATGCAAATATATATGGATTATAATTTTTTGCCTTCATTGAAAGACAAGTTTCCAGCCTTTAAATGGCTTTTTATGTCTCCTTACTGATCTATATTGTATTACAGAGCATCCATTATAAACCAGGAGTACCAGAATTATATTCATAATCTTAATATCAATATCCTCAATGTCTCCTCGATGTTGTGAAATCTCATCCCCTTTCTACTGCCCACAATGCAAGGCCAAAAGTTGCTTCAGACCTGTTGACACATATTGTACCAGCACCTCATCTTGAACTTTATATCCACTATGACTCTTAAATCCTTTTCATTCTTTTCTTCCAAAATACAGTTCCCTTCTCTACTTCTGTAGATATTTCTTGTTCTCAGATGTTTGAGTTTACATTTAACTACATTAAAATGCGTTTATGTGTTTGGATGGATCCTTTTCATAATCACTGCCATCAACTTGTATTCAGTTAGCATTTCCAGATCCATGAAGTGGAAAGGTTTAGCAATGTAACCATAACCCAGGACAAGGATCACACATGCCTACTGATGGCCTTAGACTTCCCTTGCTTTCCCTGATGCAGATTCCTTAGTGATGTTTATATTGGTGCAAGTTGGAAAATATTATCTTTTTTACCAGATTTTTGTAGACTATAAAAGTCAAACACACTTCACTACTGGAGCAATCAGTTCTGTAACTTATCAGAATAAAATCCATTCAGATCAAATGCCTTTTAATTAAAACAAACAAACAAAAAGTTGCCTGGTATTAGTTACAGCTCTATTCTTTAATTTTTAATTCTTTGTCAGTTGACTTCTGTATAGTTGCATTATCTGACTGAAGATAAGCATGCTGAGGTTATCTCTTGCCCTTTTCCAAACAAAAATATAACATCAACATTTATTCAGCATTTTGCATTTTCCACTTTATAACAGCATTTATTAACATTTGACACATCAGTGGTCTTTGGTCTACTTATTGTCTGTGTAGGGACCCTTGAGAACCAGCTGTCTAGACCTGCTGATATAAATGTGCAGATGTTTAAAATCCTTTATAGGTCCATCAAGGGATATGAGTACAAAATCCTTTATTACCCAAAGCTGCAATAGAAATATTTACTGAATATTTTTGTGTTTTCCATGTTGTTATTAGCAATTTGTATCTTCACACTAGTTGGATTGTGACATTACCAGGATCTCTTTTATTCTCAGCCTACCCACCCAAAGTCCCGTAAACTCATTTCTTTAGCCTAGCCAGCAATTATTTCCACTGGTGCCTTTAAAATCTCTTTGCTAGATATAAATGCAAGGAAGACCAGAGAGCATTTTCCCCCCATTAAATACACAATTCCTTGAATTTCTAATTGCTGCTTACACTTAATCACTGCATCACAATCAAGTTTTTCCTAAAGCTCTTCATTTTTTGATTGAAATATCAAGGCATGCTGACCAGCTAATAGACTATTCCTTTAGTTCTTCCTATTTTCACTCATTTTTTTTTCTATTTAAATGCTTTCTGCAGTCAATTTTGCTTGTAATTTTCTCAGTTTGGGAAGATGTGTGCCTCTGTGGATTGTGAGGGTTTTTTTTTTCTGTTTTTCATATTGTATGTAATCAAATCACGATCACTCATCCTTAGAAAACTACGGATTTCCAGTCCAGTAACTAATTCATCTATATCCATCATAATCAGGTCGAACAAAGTCATTTTATCCCTGGCTCGCCAGCCTCGTATAAGAAGTAGCATTAGTAATTTTGATGCATTATTACTGGCTACTTGTGAGCTTAATCATATTCCTACCAAAACTGAAATTTCCCTTAACAATATAGATTTTGTTTTTAATATTCTAATCTTCTCTCACCAACAGACAGGTGCTTAAGGTGTTACTTCATTTTCTCTGTCAGCGAGTATTTCTGATAGTTTTAACAAATCCCCGCCACCATGCCTGCTACTAGGCTTTACTTGGGCACATCATATTCCAAGTTCAGACTTATTCCATAAAAATGACTCGGAAATAATTCTGGATAATAAGTGTCTTTGATATGGAATTCTTATTGTCCATGTCACCACCCCTTTCACCTACTTAAGCCTTGTTAATGGAGAAGCATTTAATGTTAGAAATGGCTTATTTCCGGTCTTCCAAAACAATTTTAATAATTTGTTAGGTACACTTTTTATCTGTAAGAATGTCCATTTTTCTTTCTCTTTTTCATGTTTTCCAGGCTTCTAGCAGATCAATAAAGTTGAGAACATCCTATACACATACTCTTTGTCATGTCAGGTCAATCACTTCACCAATGCAAGGTCGAACTTTGCAGCACATCTGCCTCAAGCACATCCTCACCTTGCATCACAAGCATGGTTGGTCAGACCACATTCAACCAAAAATGATCAGTCCTTTGCAAAACAAAAGTGCCATGAAATTGGTGAATGTCTGTAAGGCCAACTATCTCCTTTCTGGTAAAGTGGAGGATAAAATCCCAGAATCTTTTTCCTCTTGTCTAACAGCTAGATGGAATTTAAGTCCATTGCCACCTTCTTCTCCCACCTAAGGTAAGAACCAACTAAGGAAAGGTCTCACAATCTGCCAAGTGGCTTTACTCTAAATCTGTGCAGCAGAAATACATATCAAATACACAGTGATGTTTATTTGTTCTGATACTAGATGTCTGATGTGTCTCTGGCTCTTCATTGACATAACTCTCTGTAACTTGCTCAGAACCTCTCCAGAGCAGATCACAGCTCAGTGCTGCTTGGTGGCTGTTGTGACTTGAATCCTCTTAGCTCAGCTGATGGGGAAAAACATGGATTTTAACTGCTCTTTCCTCATGTGTATTTCTCTTCCATGGTAACCCTAAGTTGAAGTAGGGGTCTATGGATAACTGGAAATTTTATTGCCTGCTCTGTATTATTTTTCTCTGGAAGGCTTAGGTTTTTGAAGATTGCAGTTCTGCATCCTTACCTATGACTTTTGTATTCTTGAGAAAAAGTTTGAAGACTTAAATCTCCTCCTGCAAGGAAAAGTGAGGAAAAGACAGAGCTTGGGAAAAAAAAAAAAAAAAAAAAAAAAGTCAGAAGCTTTCTTTAAAAACATAGACTCTTCCCTGCTTGTCTTTTACCTCCACACCCACACAGTCATTCATTGACTCATAGCAGTTACAAGGTGACAATCAGATTAGCACCTGAGCCCAGCTAATGAGACCGACAGAAGACCTAATCACATAAAGATGCTAATTGCTTCTGTTGATTGATTCAAACTATTTTGAGCAGCTTAGTCTGGTGTATCCCAAAAAGTCTCTAGCTGTACCAAATTCTACAGGCGCTGAGTTTGAGTGGAGAGAGAAACATATGTTTTTCTGCTGATGTCTACATCAGATCTCTGAAGACTCTGTGATCTGCTATTAACTGCTATTTGCACTGAGGGATTGAGATGTGAATGTAGACAATTCTAAAAAAAAAAAAATACTCCATTCTCATAGCCTCGTTAAACAAGTAATGAAAAACACCACTCTCATCTATTAATATAACTTTGGCTCCACTAAACAGGTGCAGCAAGAGGTGTAGGAAGATTTTTCTTCTTGGAAATATCATCTGCTTTTCCCTGCAGGATGAAAAAGTAACAGAATGACACTCACCTGCTTGCCATCTGGATCATCTTCTGAGCCTTATTTAAACAACTAATGGAAACATTTCCAAGATCTTTGCATGAGAAGAATGAGGAAAAAAATGGCAAAGCAGGAAGGATCAAGATATATGGATTAATGCTCAGAATTGCATTGGAGCTTCAGCTCCATATTCTTTGGATACTCCTATATCCAACTTCTTGGCTTTATTTATTTTTTTGGTGCCAGGGAAAGGTCCAGGGCTTTAAAGGTGGCAGTAATTGGAGCATTGGCATGGCCTACAAGCTCCTTCAAGCAAAGGGAACCAGATATTAGAGGACAGATGAAAGCCAACAGTGGTCCAAATGTTTACAATCCCACTGAGCACATTTTGAGCCAACGCAGCATTTACTTTGTTCTGACATGGCTAGAACAGACTTCTGCATCTCACCTGCTTGGTACCATTTAACCAAGCTATTTTTTGATCTTATCTTTCTATTTTTAAAAAGTATTTAGTAACTTAAGAACTTCTAAAAGTTGTTGGACTGGAACTCTGGAGAAGAAATTCCTTTGTTCAAGCATGTTATTTACACAGTAAGTTTACATTCCTGACAGAGGTGTTTCTCCATCCAGCTATGAAAGTATTGGAGCCACTTTTGATTGATAGAAATTTTTAGAACTCTGTCAAGAATCCTTTAAAATTATGCTTCAATTAAATATGTAGCATATATAATCCTTCTATATTTACATTTTCTCCCATTCTTGCAGTGGGAGTTCATGCAACATGCAAAGTGGTTTATTGAAAACACTATTGTTTTCAACAAACACTATTATTTTGCTTATTGAAAACAATATTGTTTTATTTCATTGTGGCTGCAGCCAAACAACGAGCATGTACCTGAAGAGCGCTGTGGAGCACATCTCTCCCACCTCTTATTTCAATGGGAATAGCTCTTTCCTTCTCTAGCCTGCTCTCTTCCTTTCTACATGTGAGAAAGAATCAGCAAATATCAATGTTTTAACAATTTATTTTGGAAACTTTGAGTCTCAAGAATGCAGTAACAGTAAAGTTAGTCTGGAGAATTCTTCTAGCAGTAATTACTTTAGAACAGAAGCCATCTCTCCAATCCTATAGACCTACAGCAACCCACCAGCTTTTTCAAGCATCACCAGATCATCAGCTGTCAACTCATGCCATTCAATAAAGTCATCTGTGATTAATTATTCTTAAATGACAGCAGCATATTGAAACAAGCTGATAGCTGCTGACAGTGGAAATCCAATTAACCTGAATTACTATCTTGATTGTGGCCCAATTAGTGTCAGCTGCGCTGTGTCAGAAGTGAAGGCTTGGCTAACATAATTGTTTAATTAATTTACTGCTGAGATTAGTTGATTTGGGATTGCCCTTATGCTGACTTCTTTTCTTCTTTTTCTCCTCCTCTAAACATCAAATTTGAGAAAGAGGAGTAAGCAGTCTGCTGTCTACAGCTTTTTGCTTAAGTGGATAAATTAACTTCTATTTGTAAATGGGGTTTGAAAGAGTACAGAGGGAATAGCAAAGTTAGACTCTTATGAAGAGCCTGATGTTGCCCATTGCTTTACTGAGTTAGGCTCTGCCCCATTAATGCCTTTTAAAGGGATCATGAGGACTTCTCCTCAATGCCTTCAAACTAAGAAATGATATTGATACATGTTAATGATTTCTCTGCCATTTAAAGTGTGTGTAGTGAACAGCAGGAAGGTGGGTAATGATGAGTGATGGATTTATTTATCTTTAGAAACAGAAAGCTGGAAAAATGTTTACTGGGTGTAATATCTGCCTAGTGTCTTGAGATTATTCCATGGTCTCCAATCTCTTCTATGAAGGGAAATTAATTAGAATTTCAAGAAATGTCCTGTGACCAATTGCAGTGATAGTGTATGGAAAAGGGTCTCTTGGTGTGTTTTTTCTAGCTAGTGCATGTAACAATAGCTTCTGTGATCTTTCCCATGTTTATTTCTAATTCTTTCAGCTCTGTGCTGGTCATCTTTCATTAACAGTAATGTATTTAAAAGAAAAGTCACCCTATATTGCCCTAAAGTGTAGTAAAAGAAACAGAAATACAACAGATTGTTCTTAGGCCTATGGATCACACTGAACTACTAAGGAGAAAGCTGGAGTAGATCAGGAGAAAACTTTCCTTGATCTCCACCAGAAACTTGAAAATATTTTTAAAAAAATACAGACAGGCTCAGACTGATTACCAAATAAGAGGATTATAAAGAAAAAAAGGAGCTCTAATGGTATTTTAAAAGATGAACTCAATAAATTAATATGGTAAGTACAGAGGCTTTGACAAGCAGAAGGGGGAAAACATGCCCACACAGATATCTCTAATTTTTCTTCCATGTGGAGCTCAACTTTTTTAAGCCCTTGACATAGATGCTGGGGAGCAAAGGAAGGGAGAGTTAGAAGCTTTGATCAGGTGGGACACTCTTAACAAGTTCAAAAGTTCTCCTTACTTACTCAGTCTTCAAAAGTCTCTGTTTTCTTGAATGCTAGCCTCAAAAAAAAATATATATATATATATATATATCCATAGGCAGGACCTCTCAGGAGATTTCTGCCTTTGAATTTTTCTCCGTGTACTCCAAATATATAACTTTCCATGGAGGTTTCAGTTTAGGGGGAAGTATTCAGAAATGCTTTCAAAAACTTCTTCGAATCAGTTGCTCAATTTTCAGAATGACAATTTGGGAATATTTGCATACGGGCATTACTCTGAAAACTGATTAATGAGCTTTTTTTCTTGGGGGCCTAGGAGAGCGGCCCAGTACTGCCCCCAAAAAAGGCATCTATAAAATAAAAATTTGTTTCAGGAACCACTCAGAGACTGGTTCGGTATATTTTTTGAAAAAAATATGTCACAGCAAACTGAGCAAGTTGAAGAATTTTAAACTTAGTTGAATGCAACTTTTTTTTTTTTGTCTTTTTTTTGAAGGGGGGTAGTTGGTTGGTTGGATTTTTTTGGCTTTGTATCACTACAAAGATGCCAAAGAAGGTATGTAACTGAAAACTTTTATCTCAGTTAAAAAATTAGCTAGAGTCACATGGCGTATTGTCTTTTATATTTGCCTCCCTCTTTATGCCATGCTGAGGAACCACATGTTATTATAAGGAAATGTTTGTGTATCGCTTTTTCCCTATGCGACATAAATAGCTGAGCAGACACGACTTCTACCGTAAGTTTGGCAAACGGGTTGCAAATTGGTGCCATTGTAGGAATCATAAATATATGTTTTCTAAGGAAAAGAAAGATGTATTTAAGTAATTTTATTGTATTGCCTTCCCTTGCTGTGATATTATAAAACTGAAGGGCTAAAGTTATTTACTCTTTTAACCAAAAAGAATCATAATACTATTTAATTCTTTATTTTGCAGTTTGTCCTCTTATTGGTGCTGTTAACAGATATACTTTGTAGGGACAAACATTGGCATTGTATTCTGTTATTCACAGCCTTCCATCATGTTGTCCATCACGGTTAAATTATTACTACCCGGTTGGCATAAAGGGACCTCTGCATTGGCATCGTTGACTAATCAGTGTGTAGATCTAGAGCATGACACACGGGGTCAGGTTTCAAGGGTATTGGTTTGTAAGAAACCAATATTTTTTATTGAGACCCTTACAGCTTGCACATAAAAAATCTGACATAGGTAGAGGCTGCATAGGAAGTTTTGATGGCAGCATCTATAATACTGTAGCCTGCTTCTGAATATTGCCTCTCTGTCGGAAACTGCTGGATAGTAAATGGTTTAGTCCCATGAATGTTTTAAACTCTCATATCGGACAATGTTCATCTTATTTTACTCTGAATTAAGCTAAAAAACTACAGTTTAAGAAGACAACCATTTGCTTCAAATTGTTGCTTGAGATATCAAAGGGGGCACTTTTTTTTTTCTCTTGAAATATGAACTCCAATGTCATACCCATAATTGTGTTATACTAATTTCACAATTGAAATGCTATCCACCAGGAAGATGCTAAAGCTCCTAATCTTAGAAATGGCTGAACTAATTTACCTAAAATAAACAAAGCACAAAAACAAAAGTGAGTATTTAAAAAAAAAGAAATCATCATTGGGTTGATATTAATGCAACAACAAAATTCCCAGGATAAACAAGACTTTTATACTGGAAAATGGACAGTCATCACTGTAGGTGGCCTATGAAATTACTGAAGTACCATCCTTATCTAGGAAAGAGGAAAATTTAGGTACCAGGAAGCTGAGTGACTTCTGAAGGATTGCATAGTAGCTTAATGCAAGAAAGAGGAATAGGTGTTAGATCTACCAATACTTATTGATATATTTTAAGGTCTTTTTTGATTATTTTTGTTTTTACATTTGAATACCAGTCGTAAACCTTCTCCTTTGTTCAAATTTCCCTGACTTTCCATCTGCAAAGCCAAGCAGGAGAATATTTTGCTCTCATTAAATTTTCCGGTACTTTCTGCTCTCTTGTGGAGGCAGAAGTGCAGGAGTTCAGGCAACCTTCTGGAATTAGGTTCATTTGATCCATCAGAAAACTGAAAACTCGTGGGCCACTGTGAAATGGAAAAATAACAGAGGTGAAAATACTCTTCAGAACCTTGAAGAGTTTGTTTGTATTTAATTTAAAGTTTATAACAGAAATTATGTCTGCGTAACCAATTTTTCATGGCTTTTAAAGAAAACCATGCATCTTTGAAATTTCATTCCATCCCACACAATACAGTAGTATGGAGACATTTTTATTTCTTCTCAGTTTCACTGGAGTTAAGCTGTATGCAACTTTAGCTGCTACTTCTTGTAAACGTGGAGATGGCATCCCTTGACTTTCTAGACCACAATTTGTCACTCTTCCCAAGCAGGATTTTCATGCCTGGTCTCCATTTAACTTCCTCGGGGATCATAGAATCATTATGATTGGAAAACACCCTCAAGATGCTTAGCATTTGGCCCCCAACTAGTCTGTATACTGCAAAGGAGCAGCAGTGACACAGTGAGTGCGTGTAAACTGGTGGAAAACAGCACAACTGGGAGGAAAAACAAATTTTGAACTTTAATAAAATAAGTTTCTAAGAAGTAATGTCTTGTATTAATTTGACTGACATGATTGAAAAAGAACAGACAGATTTTTTGGACAAGTAGCGGTCCATATCTTTGTTTTTCACTTGTATCATTTGGTCTAATCAAAATTACGTATGCAAAATGATACTTACTATTGTCCCGTGACATTTTCACTATGGAGATTCATCAGTTCTCAACATTTGTAAGGATTTGATAACTTGGTACTTTCTAGATGTCCAGAAACTGATTTTATTTATGAATCATAACATGGGGGAAAAGTTTTTGCATGGATCACTCACTGTAACATACTGGATAATGTGTAGGTGTAAGCAGTTGCCTTCCAGTGACATCATCAGATGAGCTTAGAGTTTGACTTCTTCTTTGGTGCCTGAAGATTTACTGCAAAAGTCATCAGTCTTAATTGTTGTTGAGACTTGGAGGCAATTCCTAGCTCAAGAGTATAATACTTTGAAGACAGGAAATTCTTTCTTGATGTACTGTGATCCCGAGTTTTACTTTTGTAGCTAATGTACTTAAAGAAGCTATTCTTGCTGTCCTTGACATTCTTTGCCAGATTAAACTCTAAACAGGCCCTGGACTTCCTAATTTCAACAATACATATTCAAATGACATCCCTATAATCTCCCCAAGTGGTTTACACCTTCTGTACACTTCCCAATTCTGTTTGAGTTTTGCCACTTGTTCCTTGTTCATCTGTGTAGGTCTCCTGCTGTCTTCTCTCAACTTCATGCTCTCTGGGATGTGCAATTCTTGAATATTATCCAGTTTTCTGGGGCCCCTCTTAGTTCAATGGCCCGTGAAATTCTATCCTGTGAAATTATTTCAAGAATGTCCCTGTAAAGGCAAAGTTGGCAGTATCGTTGGTGCCCACATTGAAGACATCAGAGTTATGAAGTCCATCTGGAGGCCAGTTACCTGTGATATCATTACTACTCAGTCTACACTAATGAAGATATTAAACATGATTGACCTGGATGCAAGTGTGCAGATGATACAAAACTGCGAGGAGGAGCTGATACCCCAGAAGGCTGCGCTGCCATTCAGTGGGACTGGACAGGCTGGAGAAATGGGTGGAGAAGATCCTTATGAGGTTCAACAAGAACAGGTGCAGAGTCCTGCCCCAGGGGTGGACTCCTGCATCAGTAAAGTCGGGGACTGACCCACTTAAAAGCAACTCTATGGAGAAGGACCTGGGGCTTCTGTTGTGCATTAGGAGGAACGTTGTCATCAGGTGGAAGGAGGTGATGCTCTTCCCCTACTCAGCCCTAGTAGGACCAGATCTGCAGTAGTGTGTCCAGTTCTGGGCCCTTCAGTACAAGAGGGACATGGAGCTACTGAGCCAGCCCAGCAAAGGGCCATAGAGACAACTATGGGACTGAAGTATCTCTCGTAGGAGGAAAAACTGAGATAGATCGAGTGTTTAGGCTGATTGCATTCATGTAGAGACGTAATCTAATAAACACTACTCAACAAGAAACCTTTCTCTGAGCAGAGCACCCCTGCAATGTAGCTGAATTGTTCTCTCTCCTGTGTTCCTCTTTACCTGTATTTCTGGGCTAGACTTTGTGGAGTTCAAGTCTGTGTGAATCTGTCCATGCAGGGTTATAAAGCATCTCCAGGCAGTTTCGGCAAGAATATAGGGGCATTTCCTTTGCTAACCTGTGCAAATTCTGCTTTGGGAAAATGCAGGCTCTCTGGTGTTTCAGCTACACACAATAGTCATTACCTGCTTTAAACTGTTGGCAAGATTTGCTATGTAGAATTCAAACAACTGCCAGAGGTGGGTGGCTTCATTCCAGTGCTGAGGAGAAAAAAAAATAATCTTCTTTATAGCAAATTTGTAAATCTCATTGGAAGCCTGCTGCCTTGAAAGACATGATAGAAATGTAAGCCATTATCGTGTGTTATTGTGAATGATGTTTCAGCATTAAGAGAAAAACAAATATATTAGGGGTTTATTAAGATTGCTAATTCAAGCATTCAAGAGTTAGAAAAGGCAGCAATTAAATCACTGTGTATAGCCTCTCCATCAGCCCTTCACTGCTCTTAGGGAAAACAACGTGGAGAACACCGTGGTCTAATCCTCCCCATGACTGGAGAATGTTCAACATAGATGGGGTTCTTCAGAAATTACCCTGATTTTAAACTAGTCACAAATGTGTGTGAACTCGGATTTGGGATAAATCATGCCCAAGAGGAGCCAAATTTTCCTAGGAACACTAAAGCTCTTTTCTCCCTGCTCCTTGCATTCCCCAATATGCTGCAGAGCATGAAAGCACTAGAAAGAAATGTTTGCATTATCTTTTTTTGTCATGGGAAAACTTGGTCATTTTTTGCTCTATGTATTATATATATATATAGAAACTGTTTTTATACACACACACACATATATATATATATATTTTCCATTAGAATTGGCTGAAGCATTTTTCACTTAGACGAAAAAACAGAAATATCGGCTTGAAATAGACTTCAAGTGTAGAAAATGTCAGCCTGACTGGTTATCACTAGCTAAACATCGAAGCGGCAGAAAACACAATTCTACCACGCGAAATACTGGGCAACTTTGCATGTAGGTGACCACTAGTTCCACTGAGGATATCTGCAAAGAACATAAATGATTAAGAAGTGAATTGGGGTGAAATTTTGAAGAGAATGAGAAGATTGCACAGAATTAGTGCAGAGTGGCAACTACCTAGACAGAGCAGCAGAAGGAAAACTTGAAATTGGTTAAAATGATGCAGTGCTAATGGCAGAAAAGCAATGTGAGAGAGCAAAGCGTTATTCCCCTGATAGGATAAGCTGTTCTTTTCCTGTTATCGCATCTCTTAAGGTTTGCTTCTAAGCAAGTTGGCTGTTTCCTTCTCATTTAAATATACCAAAAGTGTTTAATAATATTGCTGGCCTTTTCTAGCCAGTCTGCACAAGCAGTGATATTTAATAGCAAATTCACTGCTACTCCATTAGGAAGCTTTTCCATAAAGGTCACCAAATTTGGTCAGTGTGTTCAAATTTGTATATACATTAAAGGTCACATTTTCTAGTTCTCGTGCAATAATGCTATCTGTTTACTATCATATAGGAGATGATTGTGCAGTGACTTAGCTAAAGGAATCCTATCAATATAAATGAAATATAGTAACAAAAAAGTAATGATAGAATTGCTGGCAAAAGTGGATAGAGAATTTTTCTCTCAGTATGTTTATATAACACTTGAAGGTAAAAACATCCACAAGGCCTGATTATTTTGCTGTGTTACTCCAATATTTCCTTTTTTTTCATTTTATTTGTTATTTTTTTTAAATCCCTCCATAAGAATTCCCCAGTCTTCAGCTGAGTTCCAGTTGGTGAATATTAGAGTGACAGTACTTGCAGATTCACAGCATCGTCTCTATAAAAACACGTCCAAAAGTAATTAAGGACCTGGGCTCCCAAATCAGCAGACCTCAAATTAGCTTTCAAAAATGCACATTAAGTGCATAGAAAAATGCTTTAGTGCAATTCCAGACGACCTTGGAGGGCAGGGGAAACAAAATGGTACAAATGTTTTTAACGTCACAAAAGCCTCTCTATTGAGATTTGCATATAAAATGTACCATTTTCTGTTAAACAGGTTTGTTAATCCTAAAAACTACTTGAAAATTAATCAAGGTGATTCTTTTTTTCATTGCGCGACAGAGACCTTTAAAAAGGGTCTAACCTCACAACTCCAGGCTGCTATTTTGTATATTATTTAGTTTTTGAAATTCATTTTTTCTTTGTTTGTTTATCCACATGGGTTTGCAGGAATCCGATCTCCATAATGATATGTACAATGGATATTGCCCTACCAGAATTTCTTGCAATAATTCTTGCTGTTGGAAAATGCTTCCTGACTTTTTTTTTAATTTAAAATATTGCTTTTGTACTGCAGGAGACCGAGAAAATGCCACACCATGGAGCCTCTGCTCTGAAGTGCTGTAGTTTGCTCTAAGATGCCCAGAATAATTAGATGCAATAGTAGACATCTGCTTGAACTGATATACCTGTTTTCAGAGCTTTTAGCCTCTTTGGCAGAGCCAGTTTTGGAAACTGCTTTGCCCTGTGCTCTGCAGAGAATAGAGGAGCACAACGCTCCTTTTCCACAAGTGAATCCAAATCCTTCAGTGGTCTCCTATTCTATATAAGTATAGGATTATTGTTTTCCTCTGCACCCACTTGCTTTTTTATTCTTTCCCTAGCCAGCACTTGAATCCTTAGCTACAAACATTATTTTTGCTCCTTGTAAATGTTCTCGCTTACGAATTTTTAAGCTGCAACTTTTCTGGGCCTAGGGCTGCAATGGACTTTAATGGCTTGTAATTACTTAACTATCCGTTGTGACATAATTAAAATGCCTTTTAACATTTCACGTTTCACCCCCGCCAAAGTTCTTCTAGGCTGTAAAATGAGACCTGCAGTTCCTTTGATGAAACACTGAGGGGAAAAGGAGTCTTCCAGGCTCAGGCACGTCCACATCTCCTGTCAATATAAAGTAATTTTCACTTGTGTCCCCAAATAACCTTGCTGATTCCTGCCCTGCTTTTTACTTCTTTGGATTTCG
Organism: Crypturellus undulatus; assembly: GCA_013389825.1. Taxonomy (NCBI): domain Eukaryota; kingdom Metazoa; phylum Chordata; class Aves; order Tinamiformes; family Tinamidae; genus Crypturellus; species Crypturellus undulatus. The sequence continues at coordinate 604,135 of VWPW01008661.1, read as the reverse complement.
ATTTCACATGTGTATTTAAAGAGCTTCTGTTGGGATTAAAAATTCTCTTTACCCATTATATGTGTTACTATTAAAACCTGAGCCTAGCAAAAATAACCTCAAAATGCCATTACTTCTTCCAGTAAAATCTTATTTATTTTTTTCCCCCCACAATATTTTTTTTTGCTCCCTTTTCTTTCCCTCTCTTCATCCTGGGCAAGTGTGTGCAATGAAAATAGATTAGCTCCAATTTCATTTAAAAAAAAAATCAATGTATCATGGGAAATGGACTTACAACAGTAAGGGGCAGGGCTACAGAAGTAGAACAGTGCAGTACAACAGTATGCCAGCCGAGGGTCAGAATATAATGGCATTAAAATGAAAGCAGAAAAAGTTTAATGTTAAATTTCTCTTACACTTTCTAGTAGAATATCCATACTTTCCAAGTGGGGAAAAGGATGGAGCAAGCAGCTATATCTTTTATCACCTTTGGGAACACAGAGAGAAACCTAAAAGTCTCTGAAAAACCTGTTCTCTCAATTGTAATTTATAATTCTTAGAAATAAGTGGAAACACTTGAAGATTCATTTTGTATCAAGAACAAACTCTCCTGATACGTCTACTGTACTAATAGCCCTGTGCAACATGAACCGAGAAGAAGCTTCAGTGTTTCCCCTGCTGGAGCCCAGCAAAATAGAGAAAAATAAGGAATTGCATTTATAATTGAGGGAAGGAAGAGTTGGAAAAAGAGTCATGAAACCAGTTGGTATTTAAACTGAATAGGAGAATATCTTAAAAATTATATCCTAAAATAAATGATACATTTTGCTTTCTTCTTTTTCCTTCTTTTTTGTGATTGTAGCACTGCTATTCTGAGGTTGCTAATTCCAAGACAAAAACCTGGTAACATCTGTCTCAGGGCAATAGGGAACTGGCCTGAGGGAAAAGAGGTCTGACTGTAGGTTCGGAAATGGATTACGACTTCCACATAAGAGCAGATTAACCTTGATTCAAGCCATCATAATCACAGAATCATATGGTGATGTAGATTTCAAGAGACACCTGAAGGTCCCTGTCCAAACTCCCACTCAAAGCAAGGCCTGTTAAATCACGTTATTCCTTGCCCAGCCTAGTTTCAAGAGTGGATATATTCACATCTTCTCTAGGATCTTGGATTTTGTGTGTTTGTGTATTTTATTTTTTATTTTTTTCCCTTGTAACCCGTGGTCTTTTTGTACATCAGTTATTATTTCTAAAGGTGGGTTACGCATACATTGTGAAGTTACATTAGTAGATATTTTTTTGAGATCAGGCTGGTAATAGGAGATATGTCCCTTCCAGGTCTGTCTCCTATCGTCTGATAGCATTGACTGCTTTTCAAGAGACTCAATTAAACAAATTTCTTCCCAAATTTCCTTTCCATTAAAATATCCAAAATAAGGAGTAAAAAAAGCAAAAAGGGAGGAAATCATAATAAAACGCTTGAACTAACTGACCTAACACTATTTCAACAAAGATACCAAGAATTTTTCATCAGTGTAATGGAAAAGCTAGCAGCTCTTTGCTTGAATCATGCCTGATTGGTCTTAACACCATGCTCAGCTCTCTCCAGAAACAGTCAAATCAATTCAGCCTTTAATATCACATGCTGAGCTGGGTCAGTCCTGGTCAGTGATGAAGCTGCCAGATAATAAAACTAGGTGTTCTGCAGATGGTAAGATGTTCTTTGGGTAGATACTGCAATGAGCATTTCACTGCAGAGCGTACGTTGGCAAGAGACAGATGGAAATGCCGTGCCTAAGTAATCCCATGTAGCCCTAGAAATCTCCTTAGGAATATTTGAGAATACCGTTGGATACTAAATGACCATTAACATCATCTTCTGACAGAACTAAAGCTCTGACATTTTAGAAGCAAATACATCTGACTTAAGACATTTTGTAGAGGTTTCCTGGTTTAACTTGGCATTGATCAACGTTAAAAGGAAACAGGACACCCCAGCAGGTCTATTGCTCGTGCACTGAGCTTTTTGGCTTGCATTTGACCACGGTATTCATCCAGAAGCGAAGGCTGCAAGGGCTAAGTCATTGTACAAAAACATCGTTTAGTAGATGAAGAAGTATGTTAATGAAAGAAACATGCATGGGTCATTCATCTGGGCTAATCCAGAGGAAGAGACAGGATTTGTGTCGTATTGAGCTCTCTCAGATAGTTCCAGCAATGCCAACTCAACAATATTTCTTCTTCTGGATTTCCATTGGAAAGTCCCTGTGTTTATTTCTCCTTTTTTCTCTTCTTTTAGCAACGTGCCAGGAAGAGGAAGTGCTGCCTTCTCGCTGTTGCTTTGACCGTCCTGCTGTTTGTTGTCATAATCATCGCGGTCTCAGTCAAACGCTGATCCAGACACAGTTTCCACAGGTAAAAGCCTTGAACTAACTCTATTATCACACTCTGCAGAATTGCTGAGAGGCAGCTAACAAAGCTGATAATAAGAAAAATGTATCTAAGTTTTCAGGTTCAAGGCTGACTTATGAAAATAAGTTTCCTTAGAGGACATGTGAGCTCAGAAATGTCATGGTAGATCCTTAAAGTGTATGCTGAGGTGTTATTCAGTCTCAACATATCATAAGCCATCCCTCTGCTCTTTGTGTTATATTTGTTTTTTTTTAAGACATCCTTTCTTCTTAAAGAAAAAGGATTTTTTTTTCGATGTCTTATCCTTTCTTTTTAAAGGAAAGATGGCAAAAAAAAATCCTTTTTCTTTTTTTAGAATTAAGTTGTTTCATTGTTAATTTCTGTATTTTTGTCTCATAGAAAGTATCTCTGAGTGTCTGCTTCTCCAGACAGTTGGTAGACTATTATTCAGGGACCGATTATGAAATTTACAGAACTTCTACCAAGTGCCTGCTGCCCTAGCAGTTTATTTTATTTTATTTTATTTTATTTTTGATAAAGCAAGAAGCCAAGAGTATTAATGAGAGTATCCTGAAGATATCAGATAGGACAACTTCTGATTTAGCAAACTCTCATGTCCCTCATGGAGACTTGCATAAAGCACATGGGATATCAGCCCTCTACGTAGTAAATACTATGTTATACTGAGATTAACTAGGACATTTTGGTAGTTTAAGCTTAAATTACTTAGTCTGAACAATCCTCTGAAACGAGCATAGGGAAAACTCAGAGATTGATGGCTTTTGTTCCTTGTAAGACGTAACCTGATAACACTGTCCTTCCATCTCAGGACGGTGTGCCCTCTTCTCTGCCTTCTTTATAAATTGTGCTGTGAAGTTTAGCTAGCATGGACTGTTTCAAACAGAAACACAGAGAGATAATTCTTCCTGTAATGTGTACTTGAGATGTGGAACAGCGTGGTGGTGTTAATAGCAAAACTTGGGTCTAAAAAGAGGTTAGATAAATCCCCAAAAGAATAATCTGCCAAATACTATCAAATACCAACTCAGCATTTTTTGGATGAGGAAGATCATGAGCTAGGAGAAATATCTCTAAATACTTTAATACACTTTTATTCTTCCTTAGGTAATCAGCTACTGGCCAGTGTTGAATATATGAGTGATGTGGACCTTTCCATGATCCAGTATGGATACTCTTATGATCTTTATATATGTTAAATATATGCCTATATGAATTCAATATATATTTTTGCCCTTCTTTTACACAAGAGACACTGTACAGTTCCAGATGGTGGTGATTCCAGTTCATGATGATTTAAACCTAGAGTAACCCAGGAACATTGGCTACATTACTCTGATTTGAAAATGTGATGCTTCATGGTAATTTATAGTATAATAAAACTTGGTTTATGTATACTTGAATATTCTCAGCCCCTAGAAATCACAGATCTTATCAACAGTTAATGAAATCTAGATATATTTTAATTTAAGTCCCTTAAGCAGATAATGTCAGAGAACCAGAATATTCTAACAATAATAATACATTGGAAAACTGAAGTTAATCTTCTGTTAACAGATCCATGTATAGAGGGAAGTGAAGCTAGAGATCTTAATAAAGCCCTAGGAAATGTGTAATGCTTTACTTTCTATCATCAGTTTGGAAATTAATTACTACAATTCTAAAACATAAGCTACTTTCCTGCAGTACAAGTACAGACAAAAGTGCATAGAGTTTTATTGGAACAAGTATGACTTCTGATCATTATAAACTATTCTTAATCTAGACTAACCCAAGATGCTATGCAGTAGAACTCACATTTACATTTTGAAGATTTCAGAAAAGGGACTTTTTCAGAATTTCTATGCTTTTGGAGAACACTTTTTTTTTTCCTATTCTGAATTGCTGTGCAAATGGATTTTAAAATATCAGTGGATTTAAAGTTTCAACTACCTCAACAAACTGTTATGTAAAATTGCTTTACACACTTTTGGGAGACGGAGAACAGCTGGGTTTTAATGTATAACAGCTCTACATGACAGTTTGGAGAGAATAAAGGGGGAAAAAAGCTAGTTGAGGAAATGGTTGCAAAATACTCTGAAATGTGCCAGGACGTATAACAAAATGAAAAACCAACTTTAGTAGTAATTGACCAGAATTTCCATTTAACCTGTCACCCAAGAGTTTGTTCTGTGCTGAATGAATAAGGAGTCACAAGAAACCCTATCAACTACCCCGCAGAAATGTTTTTTGCCCCATTTAGATGATGGCCTGGCTGTTTCTTTAGCTATTGTAAGTGCAGCTGTGAAATCTGAAGGTCACTACTCAGTAAGTTAAAGGAAATAAATTACGTCAATATTATCTAACTGATCATCAATATATAGGCTTCATTTTTATAGAGACATATACTAAAATAATGACTGTTCTCCTGGGTACAAATAAACACTTTTATTTTTCTTCAATCAAATACGACTTTGGCAGATGAACCTTTGCTGACATCAGAAAAAATCATTTTTTTCCTGTGAGTTTCCCAATTCTACGGCTCCTGGCTCAGTGCGTGCAGAGAGACCAGCTGTTTTGGAGCACTCTGAGCCCTGGCTTCTGCCTTGCGAGGACCCAGCCATAAGGATGTCACTTCTCCCTTGGGGCAGTTTTGTCTGAGGAGAGAAGAGCATCTACAGAGGACCTGGATAAACCCCTTGGGACTTATGTCTGTGCATTTGTTTGTTGCCACCTCAGGAAAATAGCCGCAAACTTTTGGGTCACATTGCTCATATTATAAGAGTGTTGCAGCTGCTCTTTTTGCTGTTCAACATCAGTAAACATCTTAAAAAGATAAATCGCCCTCTTTTAACAATGCCTTTGTCTAGTGTCAGGATGTCTTAGCCTGGATGGGTCTTCTGTGTCCTCTGTCTTTTGTGACTCATTTGGGTCAGCGCAAAAATACACAAAGTGACAATCAAGGCTGTTGAAATTCTACAGCTTAGGCATTTTCTTGATTGGGGAGTAAAAAAAAGGTGACAAACCTGGAGAAAAGTACTAAATGTACTTGAAGGTTGGAAAATACACTTTCTGATGACAGCTAAAGCATCTTGAACTGTTTTGTTGAAGAAAGAAGGAAAAAAAAGATAATTTGACTAGACTACTCTGTGCCCTTTTCTTGCAAGATGTTTTTGAAGTACAAGATGTCTGCCCCATTTCTGGGATTCTCGTGATGCAGACGGAGGTTTCTGAACTCAGTACATGGACTGCATTATACAGATCCTTAGACCCTATGGACTTGCTGGTCTTTCCAATCTTAGAATCCTTCAATGAAAAAGGAGCAAGAGTGCAGAGGAGTGAAGCAGTGTATCTCTGTTCATGCAGTCACTCATAGAAATGCATGGGATAAGTGTGCAAGAGTGATCACTCTGCAAAATATTCTCCCAGCTTTCACCAGTTAGATTTCCTGATTCCATAGCTGTTATTTAGCCATTAATTGCCATCATCATAGTCTGCTCCCTTTAACTTTCTTAATTTGTCCAGTCACTTCTTGAACAAATGCAACTTTTAACATGTAAAATAACCTAGGCAAGAGACTTATATGTCTTTATTTCATTTGGACAGTTTCTCTAGATCAGAGCTCTAATTAGTATGGGAAAGCAAAAATTAAGTTCTGGTCATCAATTTCCTGAGTCTGCAACTTTATTTTTTTGATTTTAGACTCAGTCATAAGAGAAAATGGGGAAAATATTTTGATTCTGCTTTTTTTTTTCTTCCTATTTGCAGTTTTCCATGCCTATTTTTCTTATTGTCTTATTGTGTGGTTCAATGTATTCTGTACTGTGACCAGTGGAGAAAGCAGCTCAGCTTAGAAAGTTGATTTTATACAGTCTATCTTTGGTGATTTTATTTTTTTTTTCCTTTCTCATCTTGAATACTTCATGCTCCCTGTCCCTGTGTGCTGGGCCCCGCACTTCTTGCAGCATGGTAGGAATCATAAAACATGAACTCTTCATCACCTGCTCAAAGGAGAAGACCCTCATAACATCCAGCCTGAAGAAGCAAAGAACATCTTCATGTGAGAGCTTTAAAACTTGGAGATGGAAGCCAGGAGGGCAGAAGAGTTTTTTATGCTACAGGATTTTCTGAGCCCAGCCTTAGAGAACTCCATTTGATATTCCTTTCCTTCATAGCAGCAGACTTCCATGTAGACCAAAGAGCATCCAGGTAGGCTATAGAGTACCCTGTGCAGCCAAGAGGAGGTTTTTCCAAGGCAGGCTATCAGTCACAAACCAACAAATGGAATCAGAACTTGTATCAGTAGTAATCATAAGAACTGCACATAAGTTGTCACAGAGAACAAGTTTCTTTGAGGCACTGGCACTTAGAGCACCGTCATTCTTTCTGTGGGGGGCATGCGGACATGTTCTTCCAACACAAGAAATGGAAAATCTGTTGTTTGCCCTGTGTATCTATTGCCTCGTAATGTCAGATTGTTAGAAAACAGCAGTTCCTACTCAAGATGCAATATACAATAAATCGGCATTTTAAATAAGGACAAAACAGCTTTGTTTCATAGAATTGCTTTTGCCTTTTGAATTGATATCAGGGGCCTGGCTTTACTTATTGTCCTTTTTCTTGTACTACACATGGTTTAATAACTATGAATGGCCGAGTCTTCAAGCTTGTTTCAACCTTCTGAACCCTCTGGGGTCGTCATATTTGCCAGCTGTCATTCAAATTCTGAAATAATTCACACCTTTGCCCTGGCAAGAATCGATAACTTTGCAATATCTTTTCTTTCTGTTTCTTATTATTTTGTAAAGGATCCTAACCTTACCATCAGACATCATTCAATTCTTGTCTCTTAGTCTTGCCCTTAGACTTAATGGCTTGGATCCTGGCATCCTTGCTCAAGTTTTGCTTTGCAAGAAAGGTGTGAGGCCAGCAAATAGGCTGCTTTATTTCTAACAAGTTCTCTGAGTTTCCCCATATCTCATACACATCTTCCAAGCTCTGAGAAACATGAACACTCTGATAGAAGTTTACTGAGGCTGAATGCATGTCAGACCATCAACACGATCTTAGGTCGTTGCAGGTGTTATATAATGCCAGGTTATTAACTCTGTGGTGGAAAACAGATAAGGCAAGATATATTCTTTGTTTTTTTTTTTTGCCTTTAGCTTTAAACTAAGAGACCCCATGTCAATAACTCCTGCAGCTCAATTAAAGTGCAGTAACTTGGATTCACTCTTTTGAATCCAAAGTCAGTGGGAGTTTTAAGAACGCAGCAGCTTGCTTAGTCCTGTCTCAGGCTCCTGCATTTTTTCCTTTCAGTTGGCAGGAAAAGAGAATAATCCCATAGTCCACAGAATAATCCTACAGTCCTGACCCTTCAGATTGATGGAAAATTCCTGATTTGAGCTGCTAAAAGCAAGATGCAAGCATTAACTATTTGTGCTTTGCAATGCCTAAGCATGATGGCACACCTTTGAGGGCTTGAAAGAAGAGGCTGATATTCAGTGCACTCAGTTTCTAATGCAATAACAAACACAAAAATGCCCATACTGATTTAGTCTGATAGTCTTTCTGGCCTTGTGCTGTGCCATTTCCAGCTACTTAACGAAAGACTATGTGAAAGAGGACAAGAACATGGAAGAGCAGGTTAGGAGTGGTCATAGCCATGATATTTGAAAGCTGTATGTGAAAGAGAGAGAATGAGAGATTTTGAAAAAGACAATGCAGTTCTGTCAAATAACGGTCAAAATTTTACTTTCCCTAGTCACATTATTAAAGTGCTGCAATTGTGTTTAGTTTTTTTTTCCTCTCTAAGTAATCTAGAAATACAATCTTAGTCCTACGCTTTCTGAAAACAAACTTATTGAAGCAACAAGGCTCCTGGAATTATTACAGTGTTTTGTCTCCAAAATCAATCTCAAAGGCTGTGTCTATCTGTTTTTGTTTTATTTCTGTTTTGCTTTTGTTTTGTTTTGTTTTCTTTCTATGTACATACAATAGTAGTAACAGAAGTTCTGAGAATATCAGATTTTGGTACATAGGTAATCTATCTTTCTGTGTTCTTGAGATTTAAGTGCAGAAAATTTGTTCACTGAGATGAGGAATCTTATATGTTTTCTCTGGAAAGGACAGTATGCCAGTGCCACTTGCTAAATGGGACTTGCTAAATAATATAGAAGATACGCTACAGTGTATATGAATATTATCTTTGGTGGTGGCTTCAAAGCAAAATAATTTGGAATCAATGTGCTCCTGAGGAAAACCTAATAAATAGGACACTGTATTTTCTTTGGAAACAGTGAGTTAAAAAAGAAATATTTTGGCTGTTTAGTTAGAGGAAATGATGCCCTACTGAAAGAGAGTCTTCTAAGCAGAGCAGTAAATTTGTGATTATAGTTGGCCATGAAGGAAGGTGCAGGTAGAGTGAAGAGGGTTTGTTCAAGGCTTTCTCTACAACGTTGTTTTCTGGATACACCTTCATTAATAAAACAAAACAAAAAATTCCACACAGCTCCAGACTTGGCTGAAATAACTTAGTGACTGTCGTGTCTTTAATAGCTATCTACCTTCTTGGGTTCATCTGAGTAATATCCACATCTTGTTAATAAGTAATCTCTTTAATACACGTATAATCTACTTCTAATTGCCTTTATCTTGGGATGGGAGATTCTCAAGCCATCTTTAAAATAAGAATTTTAATTCTGCTGTACTCAGTGAAATGTCTGAAATATCCGATGTAGTTTCATTAGGCTTTAATAGGAGTTGGAATCTGCTTCACAACAACGTTGCATTTACAGAATATGTTTCAGCTCTCAAAATAGCCTTTCTCAATGGATCTGTAAAAGAAGCTGTTTGACTTAAATAGTCATTAAAGGAATAACTGTCTCTATTTCCTAAAAACTGCTGAAGAGATGGCTCTTTTCCTTTTGAGTTTGGTAAGGAGGTGGCTTAACGTTGACGGATTATTAATTCCCCAATTAATAGCCATATTTTTAATACTGAAATGACTTTTTTTTTCATTACAGTGTCAAATGACTTTGCTATAAAGTGCATAAACCATTTCTGTTAGAACTAGGTCATCAGAAATGTTGTGAGAGCCTGTACAGAGGGACACCATATTACAGCTCTGCATCTCAAATTAATCTTATCATCCCAAATTCTTAGAAGATCAGCAAAGTTTCACGTTACTGAAATGATGCACAAGGTAAAATAAGGGTAGATCATTTCAATTTTCACATTACTCTGACTTATTGAATTACCTCTTGTAAGCTGAACAGCTATAGCTGTCTGTAGACTGGCTGCTGAGAATGCAGAGGAAAACGCATTAGTTTTGATGTCATCTCATGGAAACATGCTAAGAATAACATTGCATCAGTTGATGCCTTTCAGATGGGAAGCAGTAACTCATTAAATGGCAGTAATTAGATCACTTTGATCATCTGCTAGTCTTTAGATTAACTAACTATCTAACTTTAACCTTTTTTTTAAGTTAGTTATATTAGGAGTCATTCTTTTTGATTATTTTCAAGAAAATTGTTCTTATTTTTATAACGACCATTTGTATTGTGTTTAAAACATGCAGTTAAGAATTCCTATTAAATTTTCTATATAAGACAGATCCCAATAACCAGTATTTATTTACATTTTTCAAGTATACAGCATTAAAGATAATGTAGAATAGAAATCTGATGCGCAGGAGAAGCTATCAAAGCTATATTTTAGCTCGTATGAACAAATTTGGATATTTATTGGCTGAGAAAATTTTCTCTTTTGACATTCAAATACATTCGTGGGGTGACAGACACACAAAGATCCTGGAATTCCTTCATTGGTGGAATTTCTCCTTTATTAACTGATGTATTCCAAAGCTTATCTTGTTAATGACCAGAATATGGCAAATGTATTCTACGAGCTTATTAGTACAGAAATAATTGTAAGTGGTTGTTATAGTTCATTAAGGCTTATTTATTTTATAGTTCATTAAGGCCCATTTTATAAGACTAAAATATATTTTAATAGCCCTTTTTTCCCTCAGTTTTTATATTTCCCTGCCCCCTACTGCTAGTAATGGTTTCTGATTTTCTTCTTTGGTCCTGGATAATTTGCCAGTGTGCGCACTGTGAACTACTTAGGAATGGCTTAAAATCACTGTTTTCTTCTCGGCAGTAGCAGATGCAAATATTTAGACATATATTCAGTTTTGTATGTGTTTTATCTTTCAGAAGGTATATCTAGCTTTGATCACTTGATCCAGCACACTGGATGTTTCCTTGCTTTATGGACAGGAATTTCTCTTAGTGAACAGACGTGATCAAAGATTTCCTTGAAGTCCAGAATAGATTTGATTTACACTTAAAAAGTTGTAGCACGGGAATAAAAATGAGTACCATCAATGTGAATGTATATTGTATGTATATCTATGTGTAGTATATTGCTTAATACAATAAATTTGTATCAAATGTGTTTAATTTATGGTTAAACTCTGCAGTTTGGGGAGCTACAACTCCAGGCTGCATTTGTGCTCTGTATTCATTCATGGATGTTGCTAATGGGCTGTTAGCATCTGAGCAGGCTGTGCCTTCTGCACATGCTAAACTAGAATGTACCAACGTTGTCCATTGCAGATGAGTGTTCAAAAAACCTTGCATTGCTTCAGGTGGGCAGATTTTTTGGCATGAAGATTTTATTATGGATCACAGAGGAACATTTTCCATCTCTTATGCACTCTTACTCCCCTAAATGAAGAGAAACTAAAGAGCAATATTACCATAAATCTAGTCAGATTAGCTCAGAGAGAGACTAATGTACAACTGGAAAAGGAGACATCCACATCAGTCTGGATATGGGGGAAATGTGTCTTTTTTGTCATGCTTTTTCCACTCTCACTTAGGTATTCAATATTAAGACCAGAATAGCAATATTCTTAATCCTTCAGCTGTCTTAACATATAATTGTGCTTGTGTGCTATCTGACTCAGCATTAACTATAAGAAAAAACAAGCAGAAAGCCTCTTGCACATCTTGTAGCCTCCTGACTTATGGTAGAGTATCCTGATTCAAACCTTTCAGGTCAAGGATCTGGGTTCGAATTCCCATCTAAAAGCATAAGTCAAGAGCCAGGAGGAATACAATGAGGGACAATAAAGCTGTATTTTACTCTCTTCTTGTGCAATTAGAAGCACTGAAGTGGTGTATGCAGTCTCAAAAGGACAATCTTTTCTGTTATTCAATTCTGGCATCATCAAAATTTGAGTCTTGTTCAACTGCTGTGAAGGAAGGTAGTCATCTTAGCACGCTCTTTTTCTTGCTCAAAATGTACATATGCTAGGTTTTATGATCTGCTGACATCACTCTTTTTCTCTAATGCTGTGCTTCACAACTAATTTCAGTCACATTTTCTATTGCAAGGATTTCATTTTAGTAAAGTCAGCATGTTAATCCTTTGCTAAAACTTGAACATGCCACCAAAACTTGGTGCACTCGGCTACCAAAAGCCGTGAATTTTGGGTAGGTGAAGCAAACAACTCTGTAGTGAAGAATGAATCTGCAGATAGTCTCAGTTGCAAAGAATGAAATAGGCCATGTTTAACTCAAGGGCCAAGTAGTGGCAGACAGAGCCTTAAGCATTGTGGTGTGTGCACTTGTGGACATTGTAGACATTGAAGCTTCTCTTGAAAAGGGTCTAATTTCATAGTGAAATATCTTGCAGATTGCATGCTGTTGGCTTAAATTGCTTATTACAGTACAAAAGGGCTTTAGAATTACTTGCCATTGTTGTGATTAAGCCTTGAATGCTCCCCCTTTGCACGGAAAGCATTTCTAAAAGCCCAGAAGATGGGCATTCTTTCTCTTTGTATTGGTTGTAATTAGCAGTCATGGGGACTGCTTTTATCTAAAAAACCAAGAAGTTAATGAGTTTACTGCAATCAGAATAGGAAATCTCACTCTGAGTACTTTTTTTTTCTTCTTTTCTGTCTCAAATGGTGCTGGCTGGCTGTGTGCAGGCAACTGGAGTGAACCCTAAATATCCACCATGGAGTGAATCACTCTGGGATCCTCTGACTGCCCTGTCCACAATTTGGGTGCCTTCACTCTGACCTAAATCCCAAATCCCAAGCAGAAACATCATTGGGATTCACCATAGGGAAGATGATCTAAAACGTGATTTCAAGGCAAAAATCCCTATGGGTGTACCTAAGAAAAGCTGGTTCTTTTGAGCATTATTTCTATAACTGTGTATGAGCTGGACTGAATGTGGGTTGGACTGATAAGGGTTACACATGCCAACTGCAAATCTTCTCTAGAAAACACACTGCCTCCAGGCCCCAGAGTTTTAAACTGAGGAAGGTGTTGGAAACATTTCAGCTGATCTTAGCCAAAGTGGCAGATAAAAGGACTCAGAGGCCAGTGCTGCATCTAATTAGACATTAACTCATCTGGCAGCCCTGATGTACATTTTTGCCTCGCAGCAGACATCCAAAGTAGGTGGGTCTGTTGTTTTAGCAGAAGCTGACCGACATTTTTGGTCATATGAGCAGCATAATATTTTGATATGGTCAAAAATCACGCCATGTGGATGTCATGGGTTACAGGCAGGAGCCAGCAATACTTTCTTGGGGTTTTCATCATGACTCTGTGAACTGGGCTGGCAGTTCATCCCAGGGCTGCCAGTTTGACTTGCTTTCTCCCACAGTCACATATCTGGACTATGCAAAAGCTCCCGTGCTAGAAATTGTGTATTTGGGAATGACTCATGCACTGCGTTTGTCTCTAGATCCCCTGTGAGCTTCCCCTTTTCCAGCATATTACTGGAGGCCAAATATTTGAGAAGTATATTGCATATTCTTCCACATACCTTCCTTTGCTCTGATTCTTGTCAGAAGCCCCTTCTCTTCACTGATCCATCTCAGAAAGCCTCTGAGGCCTCAACTTCTTATCTGGAATTCGTACCCATTTTCCAGACCCCCTGACATCCCCTGTGTTTTGGGTAATTGCAATTGGAGTTACCACTCAGTTTTCTCTCAATATCCCTCTGGAATTTCTAACTTTTACTCCCAAGAGATGTGGCATGTTTCCATGGCCAGATGAGCTCATATAACTCACCTCAAGTGATAACGGAGCAGCTCCAAACTTGGTAGCCATCAGGAATCCCTACTGTAGTTAACAACCATGTTATTTCCTTCCAGAGAATATGGGTATATATATCTTCTGCAAGGAGTCTGAGCAGTGAAACCAAATTTTGTGCCAATTGCTATGGAACCTGTATAATTTTATGTTTTATCCCACCTCACTTTAGACATTCTTACACTGGGCAGACCTTTTTGCTTGTGGTAGAAATGGTGGAAGTTAAGCACAAGCACAAATTAATTTCTCTTCAATGTGCACATTAACTTGCTCCATTGAGATGTTTTCCTCTCTGTATAGAGAGCCTCTATATATCATTTAGGTCAGACATCAACTTGGAAGCCACTGAACCCAGTGAAGGTATCACTGGATTTAGCTGGAGCTTTTTATGTGCCGATGGCCAACCATACAAATGGGCACGATGATTGCTTTTCTCACCCACCTTAATATAAAACCAGGGAAAATGTTAAATAGAGAGGAAAAGGGGCTCAGTGGACTGATGCTCTGCTCGAGAAACATAAGATAAGGCTCTGGGGGAACATTATTCTTGCAGGGATACAGGAGCTATCTTGTTCATGACTAAAACAGACAAGCAAACCCCCTCCCACCAACAAAGAAGTAATAGACTCGATGCGATGCTGCTCCTCAGCTAACCAAATCCCCTGCTGAAGGGTAATGGAAAAGTTTCAGCTTACCAGAATTTTGGCATCCTATCTCTGTTTTTCCAATGAAAGGCAGGGGTTTGCTCTCTGTCAGATATATGTGTGTGTATATGTATATGTATATATATATATATATATGTGTGTGCACATATATATTAATCTCCTTTTTTTGAGCTTCATATTGGGTTTTTAGCTACTTACAGAAGTCTTTTCCTTTTTTAATTGCAATTTTAAAGAAAAAAAAATCAGAGATACTCCTTCACTCCTTTTTCCCTGCTGTTGCTTTTTCTCTTGACATTCAGCCTGCTCAACAAGTCCCGATGTGACACTCTATAAAATCTTTATCCTGTCAAAGCCCTGCTGTGAGCATTGCCCAATGCTTCCAACATTAGCATTTAGCATCCATTCCCATGTCTAAATCGGTGGGGTTTTCTTATCATTGAGTAGCCCTCCAGCTCTATATGAAAGGGCATGAAGTTAATGAAAATAGCATTAAAACTCTATTAGCATTTACTGAGATTACTAAGGCTTGTTCTGGACTTAATATTATTTTCAACATTATTATTTTTTTAACTCATAGCGCCCAGAACCTGAATCAGCAGAAACAGTGTTACAGGGGACCCATTTTTTTCAGGTGAGGGTAGTATTTCAGAAGGGAATACTTGATTTATCCACTGAAAATAAATGAGGGCTCATGTTATGCTTTTGCGTATGCATTGTGGTGATGTTCAACGAAGGGAATGAAGGGAATTGCAAGGTTCTGCCTAAAGATTTTAATTCTACCCCTTAGATATAGCAAAGATTTGGCTAATGTGTCCCTTCTGATATGAGAGACACACGATATTGAGGAGGACAGACGGTAACGACTCAGCTGAAGTCTCATCATTCTCTTCATGTAGATGGAAAGGCCCAGGGAATGAAGAAAATACTATATCTCATGCTGCACAAACCCTTTTTTTCCTTTTTTATTTTCAGCCTGTGCACCTATTAGATAAGGACATACTTGGTGGCTTGTAAAGAGAGTATCCAAGCTTAATTCTTACTTTTGATGCAAATCTTTGACCCGTTTTTGTCTATGTTCCTCTTCTCTAAATTTGCATAAATGTATTTAGAGTAATTGTCCATTTACATTACATATTTTTAGAGTCAATTGATCTGTTAAAAAATGATAAAATTCTTCTCTAATCCAGCAGAGTGTTCTGAAGACAAATTTACTAATGTCTTCCAGCTTTGCAGTATTAAGGTAGAGAATATAAATGCTTAGATTAATAAGAGGGCCCTGGGAGAAGAACCACACAGAATAATCTTTTGTTGTGTATTGAGTCAGATAATTAAAAGGTAGTTACCTAAAGCGTCCACAGCCATCAAAGTGTAACAAGTCTTAGACAAAGGAAAAAAATTGAAATTGCTATGGACATAATGAGAAATAGATTGTCAAGTTTTACAAAGCTTTAGTACAGCGACTTGCTTCTCGAGGTCTAGACAGCAGAATTATATGTAGCCAAGTGTTAAAAAAATAAAATGAGCTTTTAAAAGGATATTATGTTGTGAAGTGAACCACCAGCTTGCCCATTCTGGAGCTCAGCATGAAGCCAGATAGTGTCCTCGTTAGAATAAAAAGCGCTTGCAGCATATAGTGCTAAACACTGTTGTATTCCTCACGTTGCTTTCATGAAGGGCTGCAGGATGGTGTGCTGAAGTGAAGATGTAATGCAGATGTTAATAAAAGTGCTGCATGCCCTTCATGCAGCAGGTCTTTTGGCAACAGTGACTTATGGTTCTGAGCTCCCCTCCACGGTACAGAGCTGTCCATACGCTTGTTTTAGAGGCAGTGAAACTGAGATTCAAAGGGGATAAGTAACTCGCTGAATGCTGTAGTGGTTGCTCCTTGCTCACCTTTCCAGTTCAGAGACACTTTATTACCCTTTCTCTTTAAAGTCCATAATGAGAAAAATGAACCAAAAATATCTGTGACATGTATTTAGTGATGTCTGTAGATTACTTTTGGGTTTAATTTGATCGGCTAACTTACTTTTGGATACCAGGAACTCTTCTGTGTGTATTTAAAGCCAACAGATCCTATCTATTGGAGTTGCCGGGTAACTGATTTTATTGTGTTGCAGTAGGTCATCTGTCTTCATTATGGTAATATGCATAAATATATATACTTTTTATCAGCATTTTATTGTTTCCAACTCTGTTATGTTTTTCACGTGTCTCGAGTTCAGGTGAAAACAGTCCTACCCCCACCAAACCACTTATATTTTTTATTGCCTAGGTCAAATATGGATGGTGACTCTCCTTTACTTGGGGAGAAGATGCTGATATTCATCATGAAAAGATTCCCTTTCTTATATCTTATTTCACACACAAAAAATCCCTGAGTCATTCTAACATTGCCTAAAGAGAGGCAGAGTGGGTCAAATGAAGGAAGAAAGTGTTCATATTGCTTAATTTGTCCATCTAAAAGTTAGATTTTCAGACTGTTCTCTAAGCTCCTTTCTAGTCTGAAAAGCTGTAGGAACCAGCAGAGTCTGATTCGTCCCAACTAGCTTTAAGTTTTTTCTTTGATTAGGATTAAATATCTTCAGGAGATGCCTGCTACTTTCTAGCTCCTTGCAGGCTTCCAGGAATAGCTCCTCACTGCTAAAAGTGAAGTGCAAACATAGGGTTGGACAAGCTGGTGATTAGTGGAGGGTGGAGAAGTAAGAACATCTGAGAGCAACAGACCTGATATTAGCTTGCTCCTTGCAATCCCATTGCCCTCTTTTGGCCCCATTTCCACAATTCCAGGAGTGGGAACCACTACTGTAAATGTATAACTCTCTCATCCTGCCATAGATTCTAAAATGCAGCAAATCTTAAAAAAAAAAAAAAAAAATCAGTTTACTGATATTCACACCATCGTATAGTTCTAGTTGGAAGAGACTTCTGCGGATCATCTTGTCCAATCCAGCTGCTCAAGCAGAGTCAGCTAGAGCAAGTTTCCATGAGCAAGTTGCCATGTTCCAGTTTTAAATATCTCCAAGGAGGGAGGCTCCGTAACAGGAGTACTTATTTCTGGTCAATGTGTTCCATCTCTCAAGAATCCTGGTAATAACAAAGCAGCTTCTGATGTGCACGTGGAATTTCCATGTTTCAGTTTGTGCTTGTTGTCTCTCATCCTCTTTCTGGGCACCCCTGAGAAGAGTCTGGCCCCATTACAGCCTCTCGGTGTTTCTTCATATTAGAGATGTTTCTGACCCTTAATCATCCCTACTGTCCTTCCCTGATAAATCAGGTAACTAATAATCACTCGATTATAGCACATCAGTACCTGTAACATTCTGGTGTGTTATTCAGGTTTATGGTACTCTATTTCTGAGATATTCCAGTGCTTTGCATTTGTTTCTTTGGTCTTTGCTAAAACGCCAGAGAGTTAACAAAACATTTCAGTCCCTCTTAAGCCGACTCTCTGTTATACTAAGTAAATGCTTAAATCAGCTCTGTGGTCATGAAGTCTGTGCTTGAAACGAGGACTGCTGACATTTTCACTGCAGGTTGAGTCACAGCTACAAACAATCCCTTCAAAGCAATGAACGGGAATGCAGACTCACAAGAAACAAACAGAACTTCTGAAGAAAAGGGTTTTCTTTGTCCCTTGTATTACAGAGATCAAACTACGACAAAGCTTAGACTAAGGTTTCTGCAATGTGTTATTTATGCTTTAGTGCTTTTTCTTTGAACTTTACCTTGGAAATGCATTTGGTAAAGCAGCTCAAATGTCATCATATAAAGCTCATTTCCAGCTAATGAGAGCAGAATAAGTAATGAGAGCTGTGTTCTGATAATTGTTATTTTTTAATCACATAAATAGCAAAATATTTCTGATACTCACTAAAGATTCTAGGTGGATACATTTTTTTCCCCTGTTTTGCCATTTATTTTGTGTCTTCCAAGATTCCAGAAATAGCTTTGTATTTTCTTTTCAGAATGATATTGGAATCTACAAAGAAGGGAACTTATCATATTTTTCTCTCTCTCTTTCTTTTTTCCTATTGTAATAATAATAATCAACAGCAGCAGCATCCTTCTACCTCTGTAGCACAATTTATCATCTGGAGATCTGTGAATGCCTTTGAAAGTGCATGTTGTTATCTCTGCTTTAGTGACTGAAGAAACAGAGGCACAGAGTTCAAGTGATTTTCCCAGTATCAGAGCAAGACACTGCATCAGAGTTAAGCGTAGGACCCCATCTCCTTCTGCGCTATTCCCAAGTTGTTAGCTTTTTTTGTAACCTCTCCACCATTTTCATCCTCTGTTAGATGGATTTCCTGCACCCAATTGCACTTGGTTAGATGTGATTGAATGATGAATCCATCTTCTAGTTTTTCCAAAGATGACAGCAGGGAATTAATCTTTTCTCTTTCAAAGTAAACTCAGTTCAGTTTGCGTTTTGCCCACTATGGGGATGAGTTGCCTGAGACCCAGAGATGAGGCTTGGTGAAACTAGAAATCTTTTTTTATTCCTGATTAGGTTCCTGTGCTGTGTTCATCACTGCAGTATCTCAGCATATGTGGTGATATTTGGTTGCTTACTGAAAGGCAGGTGTTTGAGGAGTGCTTGAGTTTAAAACACTAACAATAATGATATTGGTAATAATGAAAGACACGCAAGTCCCCGCAGACTCGTTTTTTCCCATTTTCTCTGAGCATTGTAAGCCCAAGCACAGGTGAGATCTAAGTTACTAGCATCTTATCCTGCTCTTTACAGGGGCCTACTGAACATTGCACCTTTGCAAAATTATGACATTTTAAAGAAATACTTTCTTTTTTTAAAAAAAAAGTAACTGATACAATGCAATTCTCATGATATTAACCCTCATGATTCTTTTCTCAGAAAGCCTGATCAAAGAACACTCATGAAGGTCCAGCCATCCACCTGGACAATTTTCAAGTGTGACAAGATTGAGTTCTTATCATCACCTTCTCCCGAATAGCTTATTTAACTGACGTACCTAATCTTCCTGGTTTCAAAACCTCCACAGTATTTTAATATCACTGGAAAACAGGCTTGAAACTATAGCACCAATGAGGATTTTTTTTCCCATCTAATTCTTGGTGGCCAGCCTCCCAAATCCCTTATTACTCATTCATGGAAGTGTCACATTTAAAATGCAAATTCCCCCCTTCCTCCTCCCCCTTGTCAGTGTGTTTCCTTTGAAGTGTCCCAGAGCTCTGGAGGTGTCATCTGTACTGGGTTCACTGTGATCAGCCAGTCTGCAAAACCAGTGCACTGAGCTGAGCCAAGGTCGGCTGAACCTGCTCAGCAGCCCCAGCTTCAAAGAGCACCTGGTTTTACAGTAGTGGAAGGAAAAAGAGAAACGAAGGGTAATTATTATGTTACTCTCGGTGCTAGCATACACGTTTCTTTCTTTGTTTAGCAGTGCTACTACATTTAGGAATATTTTGATTAAGCCAGTGATGCATTTCTTGAGGCACATCGTGGACCTGTATCCATCATCAGCACAATCTGCTATATGTCTGTGCTATAATTTCAATAGTTCGTTTTGTCTTGCACATATTTTCTTTTTCTTATCCCCTAGCATGAGGAAAGCAAAGATCTGCTGTGGCATCCACACTAAAAAGCACTCCCCAGTCTCCCTGACATGGAGTTTCCAAATCCAGTCTGTTTGTGGGAATGATCTGTTGTCCTTGCTAGCATCCAAACTAGCATCCAAACCAAATTCTACAAATTATTTTGGGCAGGGCTAGCTGATCCTGGCCAAAATTGTGCTGGGAATAATTCTAACAGCTGAGATAACCTTCTGTGTTCCACTGAAGTTCAGGTGGTCCCAAGGTGTTTTGGGATTGTATTGAAGGACAGGATCATGTTTCCAGGTAGAGCCTAGGTCAGTGGAGGCAATGTCTGTGATTGGAGCTGCTATGAGCCCATAAATACAAAAACAATGAGCATAATAGCATGGTAAATCATATTATCAGTGATGACTTAGTAGTTTAATAATCTTCATCTAATGACTAAGTCCCTTATCCAGACTTGCTGTCTCCTGTGTGCTAATGCAGCCAGTCATTAAAACAAAGAACAATGAAGTTTTCAATATAGATTACACTATTTGTGTTAGAAGCAGATTTTTATGGTTTATATATGATTTGCTGGGTAGAGTAACAAAACTCTGAAACTCACAGCCACAAAGGAATAGTTTGAAATTTATCAAATTTATCAAATGTTTACTTGACATTAGTTGGGTCTCTGTAAGAATAATGTCAAAAAAAAAAAAAAAGAAAACATCCTATTCTGTGAGAGCAAAAAGATTCTTAGTCAAATGCATTTTCCTAAATTCACAGATGAAAACTGTACATAGACTCCTGGTGGTCCACAGGGTCATGGATCTACCTTGACTTTTTAAGTTGGCAGTGATCCCTCTCTGTAAACCAACCATCCTGCTGACTCACAGGCAACTTTTCATCACCAGTTTGATTTCAGACCGTGAAGCACATCCCACACAGCTTGGGGTCCCAACGCAGATGTGCATTTTGATCATCTTAATGCCCTTTTCCAATGTGGAACACACTTATTGCATTATTCCCCCCCAAAAATATATATATACCCCTTTTTAGCAAAAGCCACTTCTTCTCAGAGTTCTGCCTATGCAAATGAGTTATTCCAGAGCCCAATATCCAGGAAGAGCAAATGGGACATGTTGGTGCCTAGAAAAGCGAAACATCCTCACACACTGTTGTGTGACCAAGTTTGCAACTTCTTACAAATTTCATTAGCGAGTGCCTTGAAATTCCTTTACCAAATTCCCCAAGCTGCATTTGGCTTCTGTGCATTGCATTTGGCTTCAGGGGTATCTGGGAGACCTACAGCAGCTTTTGAATATGATTTGTGCTTCTATTAAATGGATTTTGGTTTTAATTGTGTTGGGATGATGCTGCCTGCCAAGAGGAAACCAGGACAGCATTTTCAATGCCCCTTTCAGCATAATCTAAATAAATTCATGAATGCATAGAAACATTTCTACTTCTTTCCTCTTGCCCAGCAACATGTGCTGGCTCAAAGAGCTCAGATTTGCTGTAATCCCCTTTTCCTCTCCAGTAACTCTTTAGAAGTCAGCCGTCTCCTTCAGATAACTCTACAACTTGCACCACTTTTAATTATCTCAGATTTTGCTTCTTTTTATTAAGTTTTGGAACTGGGATATTTTGAGTAGCTTAAAAAAGAGAATTTCATCCATAATATGGGAACGAGAGAGCCATACTAGCACCAATGCGGGGAGGATACGCTCCTCAGTTATATATCTGTTGAAGTCAGGAATGCTTTTAAATGCAGTCATTAATTTTTAGTACTTCAAGGGATGAATCTTTTAAACAGGGTCATCAAAGTAATAGGAATTGAGGAGTGGAAAATAAAATTCTAAAGAGATAAAATCTCAATTTGGTATGGCCAGGAAAAGTTTTTTTGTGTGTGTGTGTTTTCTGTGTCCCATTTCTTTTTAATAAGAAGCAATTATAACTATATAAAACGTAGGACCTTTTGAATCGTACTCTCATGTGCTCTTTATCTTAAACATGTATTTCCACAGAAGTTGCTTAAACTCTATGAGATGTTTCGTTATTTATACACCATATTTATACATTTCTGTTTTCAAAAAGTATCATAGGTGAAAAAAAGACCATCTGTTCTGCTACCCACTAAAATAAAAGCCTGTTTGTTCACCCAGCTTTATAGGAACCAAGTAAAGAGATTTGAACTGTTTCTATGAAAAGAACCGTTCCTTGGTCCTATACCTCTGAGAGCTTAGTACTTTTTTTTTTTCTTAAGTGCTTTTTAAGTATCTATAGTACAATCATAAAAAATAATCCTGATCTCAGTTGCTTTGTCTTTACTGATGCCCTAATATTATTTTTGGAATAAAGACAAATGATTTGTATTTTGTTAATATCCACCCTCTTACACCTTTGAGATCTCAGACCATCATTTATATGCTTAGTGGTCATCTCTGTAGTCTTAAATATTTGAAACTGTGGTTTTCATATTTTCTATAGTGCCTTTTGTCTGCTTTACTATCTGTCTGTCTATCTATATAGCTCTCTATATATCTGTCTATCACATAAAGTAAGAGGGTGCTACTGGGGTAGACACACAAGTTTTTACTATCTCTCAACTTAGGGGCCCTATTTAAATAAATAAAATGCTCCTCTTATTTAAAATCTCATCAGAACTTCAAGATCAATAGCAAATTAACATCTTTGCTTACCATTGGTAAGCAAACGAGAGCCATTTCTTCTTTAGTAAGCCCTATTACAAAGCACTTAAGACCTTATTGCAATCAAATCCAAAGAGAGCAGGTCTCCATTGGAAAGAGAAAGGAAAATCAATCCTTCAAAATGAGCTGACATTTCTGTCTGTCATTCGAAAGTTTTGTTTCTCAATATAGGCTAGATCATGTCTGGTATATGACAATCCGGCAATTCTTTCTGAATCGTCTATCATTAGTAATAGCACATTCTGTCATAGGTATTCAGAGAAAATATATGGTAGATTATACAGGAGGCAGAGATGAATCCTTTTCCTTGTTGCTTTACAGGAATTAAACTTATTTTTTGCCAGTAAAATGCAAAGATAGATAGAGGATACCACCCACTGCTGCATCACCAGGGGACTCTGTTGGGTGGAGGAGGGCTGTGATGTGCTGCATTCATGAAGATTCCTGGGTTTATCAAATCAAACATTCCCAAATAAGATATGTGGAGATAATGCCATTGGACAGGGCACTAAGAGGACTCCGCTCTGATGTACAGCATGGACTTAAGACAAATTAATTCAAGCTGGGGATGTCAAAGAGGGGTAGAAACAGACTACTTAGAGGGTTAAGATCAAGAACTCGTCTTATAAGAGGAGACTTATGGTGTTCTTTCACCTCGAAGTGAGAAGTCCCAAGGAATCCAGATTAGCTCTTCCAAGACCGTTCACAGTGGTGTGTTTTATTCTTGGGCTGAGACACATGGCCTGAACTAGAGAGAGCGTAGTCTAGAGAGAGTCTTACGATACTTTACGCAAATGTTCTCTTACTCAGTTCTTTTGTATTCTTTTTTGTGAAGGCGTTTTAAAAAAAAATGTGAAGGGGAATCCGGGAGGGGATATAGCAGCCCTCTGTGAATCCATCAGGAAGTTTGATTCCTTTCAAAGAGAAGTTCCATCAAATAAAGTTTGGATTCTTATAACTACAAATAAACTAATGCATTGGCCCAAATAGAAATTCTCCTCTGTATTTCAGTTCTCTTCCTTTTGCTTTCATGTGAATATTGCAGACCATTAGCTCATGAATTAGGCTCTATTTTCCGAAAGACACTATAGCTCTGTCTTTTTTCTAGCTGTTTTTTTTTTTGTTCTTTTTTCAGAAAAATGCTTGGTTTGGTGGTAATAGTGAAGGGTTAAACCAGCTTGTAGTGGACAGTGAAGTACGCAAACTGTGGAGGATTAAATCCTTTACTTTCAAAGGTGAAGAAAGGAAGACTTTGCCTTTCAGTCTTGACTGAACAGCCCATCATTCTTCAACACTAATGTTGGTGAAACAGAGATTAGGAAATCTCCTACTGAGCTAAGTGCAGACTGTAGCCGGAAGATAAGTGAACCAGCATCTCTGCTCAGGGCTCATTTGGTCAACTTCACTCATTCAGAACTGTTCTGATGGAGAAACACAGGTCTGAATGCAAAATTCATGCTGTGTTCGACTCTTTACCATCTCTGACCACTCTTCAAATTATCATCATTCATTTATGGTCATGTAGAAGTCTTTAAGGGATAGTTTTAGGAATTCAAGCCTGTGGTTGTGTTTAGACTGTGAAGTTAGTTCATCCCTTCTCTCGTTAGGTTTTAGGTTTAGGTTTTAGTTTCCTTTCTGTTCTTGGCTAGAAAGTCTTCAGGAAAATCAAAGCAGGAGTGTTGCATTTGAGTCAAAATATGGTATTCTTACAATATTAATTGGATCTTCACAGGAAACAGATGTTGCAGTTTGAGTTGTCAACTCTTAATCATTAAGAGATCCCTTTGCAGGTTTTCCTAAAGATTTTATAACCCAATTTCAGGACAGATGCTTATTTTCTGCATATCTCAATCCTGTCAAGTTAGGCTGGTATTTTTGTGCTTTTAAACATAAGCATTATGCTGGGCATTGCTAGGTAGGTCCCTTAAACATAGAATGTTGCTGACGAGTGGTGTCATGTCATGAAAGTCATGTAGGGATTGGAGTAAAAGTGAACCGACAAGCAACTATTCAAGAAGCTAAAGTCCTTGGGTGTCAAGGATGATTTCAAGAAAGAAAACATTGCTAGCCCTTAGGAGGTGTACTTTGCTAACGGACTGTAGTATAACGATTAAGGGGAAGCGATTGTAATTTTAAATTACCATTTACCACGTGGAAGGCACTAATACATTTAAAATACAATAGTGCATACATCTATGACTAGTAATAAGGACGATAATCACCTTATATTCACAAAGGAAATGATGTAATAAATCCTATATAATGCAGTTTACAGGTTACCTTGGCAAGGACACTTGAATCGACAAGCAAAGAACAGGCAGTCCAATAGCTGCCGTATATATTATAATTAGGAGCATAAAATTGTAATGAAATGTTGTCCTAAGTAATATTGATTCCAATTTGGTGGGGTAAAATGAGAGAGCAGAGTGATGTAATGGGATTATGCCAGGTTGCTTCATGAAGGGATTAGAGGAGCACACATGCTATCCTTGATGGGTCCTTTCAGCACCGCTTCCACCTCTCCCTTCAGTAAAACTTATTTCTGACCTCTCAAGAAAAGAAATGATAGGAAAAGCTTCCTGCAAACACTCATCAGAGCAGAAGCAATTCTCCAGATTTAGTTAGCTTAAATTTGACATCCCACATTTAGAAAGAAAAAGAAAAAAGATGGGGTTGCAGTGTGTACAACCTGAACGAGTCCCCCAAAAGAGTAGGGTGTAGGATGAGGAAAGGCTACATGTAGCGTGTGAAATGCTGGAAGTGAAGACAGATGTTAAATGAGCAGGATGAACACTGGCTGAAAACCATCAAGCGAGATGCCTTTTTAATGACAGGACTGTTATGGGAGATTTGCAGAGCTGCAAATAAGAGCAGCACTTGGTCACACATGGGCTTACTCCTATTAATACCCTAATCACTCATAGAAAATGATTTCCAGTTCTTGAGTCAGACCAATACCATAAACATGAGCCTTGAGGCATCGTGATTATGCAACTTCTGATTTCCAAATAATTTCTTTTACTTGTTCTTTCATATCAGTTTTGTTTGAGTGGTTTTGATCCCAGAGTAAAAGCAGGAGAAATCATTTGTCTTTTCCTATAGCAACTGAACACAACTGCAAGCCTATCAGGTATTGAATATAGATCTATTGAATATAGATTTTTTCTTCCATTTTTATATAGGACTGTAAAGAAAGTAATGTCAGTACATCACATCCTGAAAACATCACTCAAAGGCAGACTCACTTGGACAAATCACTTGGAGTCAATGAAATTACTTTATTGTAGTTAATATGAGAATTATTTGATCACTCTTTTTCTTATTCAGACCTCTCAATGAGAGAACTCAGATGAGAACAAACCTATGGAGCTAATAAAATAATAATAATTAAAAAAAAAGAAGATTGGAGGTGTAAAATTAGGATATATTTGTATTTAAACAGACTCCTGAAGTCCTGTTCAAGTTTAGAGTTATTCTTCAGATACCCTGCACAAGTAGACTAGGATTTAAAATAGCTTCATATTAGAGTTAAAGAGAACATCTTCAGAAAATCTTACTGCACTAATCAGATGGTTACCTCTGAAATTGATGCTTGTCTTTCTTTTTAGTCAGACAAAATTTGGTCTAGTAGGAAACATTAAGACACATTAAAGTCTTTTTTATCTAAGCCCCCAGAACAAGGAGATACCCAAACTTTTGAATCACTGGGGACACTATGTTGAATATTTTTGTACTTTTTATTTACAGTACTATACCTTCAATAGTAAAATAATAGCCCTGTACTCATGAAAATTCAAATTAGGACATTTTAGAATGAAATCATCTGATGGTAAGAATGGAGTTATGTGGATCTTAATTTTCAATGGTACCTCTTCTAAAGAAAAAGTACTAGGTTGATTTTCATGCTGCCCTAGTGGAATTCTTGTAATGTTATCATTTATAACCCCAAGGCAAAGGGGCTATCTCACTGATCCAGGCAGTTCCAATAACTCAGTTTGTTAAGCTTCAAAACAGGTTCCAGCAAGCAAACTCAAGTTAATATTGTGTATATATATGTAAATAAATTGCATCTCTTTATTAACTGTGGTTTTATCATATCCTGTACTTTGCTCTAGTTCTGCCTTTGTCCATTCTCCTGTTGTGAGTCTTTCCCAGCCCTGCTTTCAGCGCTACCAACGTTTAGTGACAGCCCAGCAGGGATCATGTCTCAAAGGCTGTTTGAAATCAATGAAATGCTGAAAGGGGAACATTCATTTAAGGGTCTGAGCAGAGGGTTAAATCCAGAGATTCAGCCCAAAATACACCTGAGAAAACAGGGAACTCCTGACACTTCTGGGTAGAATCCATGTAGAAGGGAACTCTAGGATAAATCAGAAATCCAGCTGTTTGCAAGAATGGCACAAGGTCATGGGAGATTTTGGGGAGATACCAATAGGTTGTAATAGTGTAGGAGAGAAGTTTGGTCTATAAAAAAAGAATGGATGACGAGAAACAAAGCAGATAAGCAACAAAATGATCATTTTTTTTTGCAATAAAGGGAAGTTTAGTACTTCTTAGTACTTGTATTGGTACAATACAAGTACAGCCTTAGTACTTGTATTGGTGACTGTGTTGTTCATAACAGTCATGCAGGTGGTAAGGTAATGAGCTGGTGATGTTATTGCTCACATGAAATTATTTAGTTTATTCAAAACTAAAGAGTCTGAAAAGGATTTCAAGATACTGTGTAGAAGAATAATATTCAGTGTTGAAAAAATAAGTTCATGTGCAGAATTAAAAACAAAGCTAACCCTACAAGCTGGCTGTTAGCACTGGGAATAGCTGTTACTGCTTAGGAAAGGGACAGCAGTCATCATCTGAAAATGACAGTTCAGATTTCAGTGGCAACAAAAAAAGAAGGGCAATATGATGTTAGGAATTATTAGGCAATGAATTGAGGAAAAAAAAAAGAAACGGAAAATCCTCTTATGCCGGCATAAATTCACAATATGCATTCGTGCAGAATGCTGCCTGCAGGTCTTATTGCTCTGCCTCTGAAAGTTATAGCAACAACATCCAACAAGGATAGCAAAGGGCAGCAAGGCTGATCACAGGCATGGAATAATGGAATAATTCCCATGCAAAACCTTCTGTTGATGAAGCTCCTCACTGCTGTCCAGGCTTGGGCACAGCTGCCCTCCACGATGACCACCTGGTCTGCAGCATATACACGTGTTGGGCAAAGAGAGACAGGAAAATGAGAGCAGCTTGGATGCTGTAGCGCATGTCTGAGTGAAAGAGCAGGACTCCCAACCAGAATTAACCACGGGATTAATTGGTTTCTTGATTTTTTTTATTGCTGCACATTTTTTGTCGTTCTTCCAGCGAAGCAGAAAGGGACAAAATAGAAATGTCCCTCTCAGTTCAGGAAAACTGCCAGTGCCTTGCTCCTTGCTGGGAAAAATGCCAGCACTCCACTCATGCAAGATTCTTCTTACTTTAAATATGCTCTTTAGGAACAGGGGGAAGAGTACGAACAAATGAGTGTGCATTGCAGGATAGCACGCTGCATCTTCCTTATGCACTGAAAGGAAAAAATAACAAAAGAAATACATAAACTCCTGGAGTTTGCTAACTGGGAACATAGAAGGGGATTCATATTCCCCCAGGATTATGGTTTGTGCAAGTGCTGTATTATTTTGGCAGATGCATGAACATGGGTTTTTGTGGCAATGTTAGGGACGTGTAAGAGAGAGGCACAGAGTGAGTCAGCACAAAGTATGTATGTGTGTATATATATATATTTATATTTTAAGTGGAGAAAGGAAATTCTATTAGAGGTCCCAAACTGATACATAATGAGGACTTTATTTTAGGGTGCCATAGTCTATACTGCAGTTTTGGAACGTATTGGAAGTCACTCTGAATGAAAGCTCATGGGCTATATGGCCAGGTCTAGAGACCTGATCCTGTGACTATGGGAAATAAATGGCAAAAGTTATGCTGATTTTAGTGGGAAAAGGGGTATTACATCAGGGAAGACTGAGTTGTGGAAACAGTACAGTAATTTTTGAAGCAAGATGACAAACTAATTAGATAGTTTGTAGGACGTGTAGCTTGGTAAGTGTCAAGAGGAGTCCCGTAACAAACACTTATTTATTGGATTCCCAATAACATGTTGGAGCTGACATGTCAGAGTGCAAAATTACACTCATGCACAATAAAAATACATCTATCTAGAGCAATTCCAGGGAGTGCAGAAATAAATAATAGCAAGTATAGCTGAAAAAATGTTACAGTGCACTGAATTTAGCACAGAGGATTGTTTATATGTCAATGATGGGCACTGAGATCCACAAAGTAATCACCATTTCCACTAGAATTGTATCACACTTTTGAACCTGGGTATATGATTTCAATCCCCACATGGTAATCTCATGTTTTAAATAGCTGAATTTTTACTGATTATTTAGCACTTGTCCCCCAGAGATACTTTGGCGATGGATGATAAGAACAAATATATTTTTGATAGCCTAATTCCTTACTTTACTTGGTCTTGTTAGAAAAAGAAATATGCTGGCATTCTGCCTACAGATCACATTGTTTAATAATCTAGTTTTATTAAATGTTATCCCAGCTTTTATGTACATAAATAATCACCACTGTCATCAATAAATGTTCATCCAAAAATTCAGAATAAAAATCTCTCTCAAGCCTAATGATAACTTTTAGGTATTCTTTTAGGTATTCTAGCTCCTTCAAATACTAGGAAATAGACACTTTCTCTAGAAACATTTTATACTTCTCCAGTCTAAAAATACAATGCAAAGGACATGAAAAAATAAAACTACATGACCTCTATAATTTAATATAATAAAATCCTGCTTTTAATGGATTAACCCCTACACACACACACATACACACACTTTAACATGTAGATTAATGTGAGAGCTTTGGGAAAGAACCACAGATCAAAAAAGGCAATGCTATCTAGAAAAGCCTACAGCATGGATTCCTATATGATACCTAGTAAAGTATTTTTCTTCTTGCTTCTTTTTGCAGACACTATATGCAAAGATGAAATTTTGTCATCTTTCCCCACTTATTGTGTCCAGTCATTCAGGAATGTACAGAATAGGTTATTCTGCCCTTGCATATTCCTGAGTGTCTGAGAAAAATTAAAAGCATAGGAGGAGCGAATCTGGGACATCAGAGGGGCAGCTGTAAGAAGAAGCATAATTGCTAGTTTTTTGTAAGACTGTAAATTCCCATGCTAATGGAGTTTAGATGTTGCTCTGTAGGAGGCCTCTAGGGATTTTCCCAAGCTTAATCAAAAGGGAAAAGAAAACAAAGATAATCAGGAGTCATTGGGTTTGCAGTGAAGTTGGCCAACCTCTCTGAACATGCCGTACATTATAATTTAGTTCAGAGAAAAATACAGTTTAAAACAACTATTTACTTCAAAGAATTTCTTGAGATATCAAGAAAAGGAAAACTTTTTTCCTCTGAAATATGAATTCCAATGAACCCGTCATTCTATAATGTGATTCCATAATTAAAAAGAAATGATATCCTTCAGGAAATCCTATGTCCAGCAAAATGGGAGTACAGAGAGTGTCCTCATGCCTTTCTCTGCACAACTGTGTCCCAAGGACGCAACTGGGAGTTGAGATACGTAGGATCTCACCCGTGTATCATCGTTGCCACTGGCACAGAGCAGAGAGAAGTAATGGGATGGGAGAGAGGCCAACATGGAGAAGAGGGAAAATGACTCTTTCTAAGCTCACACAGCAAGACAGAGAAGACCCAGGATGTATAAAGGATTTGTCTCCCAGAAGATCCCTTTCACATCCTCATTTGCCCCTTTTCACATCCTGAGTTTGAACAGCTGATTTGTATAAGATAAAAATATCTAGACCTATAAGTATATATATATTTATATATATAAATTTGTCCTCTCTGAGGAGGAAAGTGTTATTAAGGCTTTCAAAGCTCAAGCAGCTAGCAAAGTGATTAAGTGTCTTCCGAAAGGTCATACAGGAATCCGTGCCACCGTGCCACCGTGCACCATCTCAAGTGGAGCTCCTAAAACCTTTGCGACTCAGGAGGGATTTAGCACTTGGATTCTCTGCAGAGAACATTAGCAGCACGGCCAGTGACATTGGTGGCTTTAACTATCAAGACAGTTGCGTCCCAGGAACTATGCTGAGACCATCCATCATAAAGGCTGCAAAGTGCCTGCCACCAAACTGGACTTTCGTGTTGCAAAGGGACATTGCTTTCATCCTTCTCTCTGCAGTGAAGCTGCTCTTGAGTGTCTTCTTCAGAAGCTCTGCTGAATTTTTGCTCACTTAGCTGGCTGGCAGGAAGCAGATAAAGAACCATCTCTCTCTATAGAGATGCTTTTGAAGGCTATTGTTAGCAAAGGGTCCTTCTATCTGTGGCAGAATCTCAGCCGCTCTGCTTCCTATGATAAATTCACTTTCCTTCATATTTTCCCTTGCAGTTCATCCCTGTGCAGGCTGTTCTTCTTGGTAGCGCTGTAATGGATGAGACAGGCTGAGAATAGGGCCCCTGTGGTCCTCTCCCAGCGGGCTTGTCACTTAGCGGCGCGTCCTTAAAAGTGCTGACAGGTCCCTATGCTAGAGAATGAAAGAGAAATATGGGCAGGTCAGCTTGTCCTGTTCAAAGAGGTCCATGCACATACTAAAAACAAGAAAAAAGAGATTTTGTGGCATATAGTGGGTGTGTAGAATACTTTAAAGGATGGCTGTGTGTATCCTGGAGAGTGTTTTCATGAAGGGGCATCACTGAATATTGCCTCTTGCAACACAAAGATACTCAGAAAGTCACAAAATTATGGGGTATTTTTTATTTGTTTGTTTTTATTTTTGTTGCTTCCCGATGGCATCCAAGAGACTCACTCAGTATGTTACACTTTGAACTAGACCTGAATTAGGCCTGGTTTAGGCCTGGTTTATGAAGGCTTCTTCCCAGGACTCACTCTAAATGGTGTCACCAGCTGTGCACCAGGTAGCACCTTTGTGGGCTCTGACATAATCTTGTATCAGAAGATGCAAGAAAATGTATTCTGAGAGAACCAAATGGCATGGAAAATGAGGCCAGGCACTATATATACCCCAAGCCTTAGAAGTCATTTTCTGAGATATTTTATTTGTCAGTCCTTTAGTCCGTTGCCGTAATTGGAAATAAAATAGGCCAGGATCCATTCTGGGACCTTCAAGGCAAGTGGCTTAACATAGCTAGTGTCCCTACAGCTAAACTCTTCTCTCCAGAATAAGACAACCTAGAGGATGCTGCCTGTTTGTAACAGCCTTGAACCTGGCAGATTTGAGTCAGTATAATAAGAGTCATTCAACCCTCTTTTTATGAATTCAAACTCAAGGAAACCTGATAGCTATGACATGCTCTCAAGCTTCCTCCTGTCCTAATTTCTGTGATGTAGGTCCTGTTTTCTGTGCAGACAGCACCACTTTTATCCATCCTTCCTCTTTCTCATGCACTGTGGAGACTGCAAAAGATGCCAGGGTCCATAACCACCTCAGGAGACCTCTAGAGCCTGTGTGTCTTTTTGCAGTCTCTGCACGACTCCATCTCTGCCCCAGCTTCTCTGTCTGCACCTAGGAGTTTTTTTATTGATTTTTACTGTCAATACGAGCCTCATTGGGAAATTCACCTCTGGATCTCAACTGGAGCGAGCAGCTCCTCCTAATGATGCTCCTTGTGTCTCTGCACGAGGGAGGCAGAAGTCAGAGCAGTGCCAAGGAAGCGCTGGGCCATTGCACCCTTACGTTAGGCAATTAATGTAAATGAAATATGAATGGTCATATTGAAACCACAGGGAACCTCCTGTGCGAGTCAGACAAAAGTTGCTGCCTAATGTGAGAGTTACCACTGCTTTTCGACAGAAATAGAAAGGATGGGCTTATTTTTAAAGCAATCTTGACAAAACCGATACATTGTAATATCTAACCTCCAATGGCAACTAATTCCATCAATGTGAAGCATAAGGACACCCTGAAGGCACATCCTGTTGGATTATATCTAATACATTGGGAGAAGCAATGAGCCTTTAGTACTAGGCTGCATAACAAGCTGAGACTCATAAAGGAAGAGCAGCCAGCTGTGTAGTTAGGTCCAATCCTTTCTCGGTTGAAATCTAACCAAAGATGCTCCATGGCATTTGGTTTTGAATAGGCTATTTCCAAAATGTGTGCTAGGGTGTAAAACACCTAAAAAAATAGACACCATGTCAAAATTAAGCATTTTTGCTCTCAAACTTTAGCTTAACCTTAGATTTCAGTGTAATCTGGTGATAATTTATGATTAAATAATACCTAATGCGTAAAAGTCAGCACTTTTCTACATATATATTGGAAGTTTTAACACTAAAAAGAAAAAAAAGTAATTCATCTACGCCACACGGCATAGGCTATACAAGTGTGAGAAAGACAAAAATAATTTAACTATGTAACCTTCTTTTCCACCTCAATAGCCCATCTAAATCTCATTTGATTTGACTTTGATGATTCAAGTTCACTGAAGAGTGATTTTGATATATAGCATTTTTAAGGGGGGTACGTTATCTGGAGAGGATTTTATGTGTGTAAAGATACAGAACTTCAAGAGTATTATGCCATTACAAAACCAAACTATTCAACAGTTAGCAAAAGCAGAAAATAATATTGCTTGTGTTACTTCCATCAGCTTCCTTGTGTATATATATTGATAGGATATAGTCTTCAGAGATTTGTTTGACAGGACCTAGTTTTATTCGGTGCACAGTGGTCAGTAAATGATCACTTATCCTTTTCATCTCCACGAATATGCAGCCACCAGCTTTATTGACTGTACACCAGAGAGAGTTGTTCTACAGGAAATTTTCTACATATTCTATCATGCTTTGCACAGCTGACATTGCCAGAGTATTATAAATGTGCATCGTCATGCTTGCAGGGAGCATAGGAAACTCGGATTCCCTTGCCTCTTGACCAAATGTAGCCTCTGCATGAGCAGAAAAAGTCATCATCCCCATGCCCTTGCCAGCGTCAGTTCTGTTCTAGAAATACAGCTGCTCTAGAGTTTCTTAGCAAAGGATTTATAGAATATTCTCATGATGGGGAAAACAAAAATGAAAACAAACATAATATACCTTCATTTCAGCTTGAGAAATGGCTGAACCAACTCTTTTGCTATGTTTTTTTTTCTGAAGTCAGACCTAGGAAGGTAACCAAGATGGAAAATTTTTGGCTGAGTTGGTTACATTGTCAAAAGTAAAAGAATCGGGAAATCATAAAATATTGGTGTCAAAAATGCTTAGTATGATAAACCTCTGGGCTGAATGTAGCCACTACAAACTCTGTCTGTAATATATTTTCATCTCACCAATGCTTACTCCATTGGTTAAAGCTGTTTCAAATCCTAGTCCCCTGTAATTTGATCCAGCTAATTATGGGAACCATTAGACTTACACTAGAACTACAACTTATTATTATTATTATTATTATTAGAGATCTATTAGTGGAGTAATATATGAAGACCAACAAGCAAAGAATGAATGAAAGGGAAGTAAAAATATACATACATGCTTCAAGCATTTCTGAGAGTTAGTAATTCTGGGAAAAATTGCTGAAATTGTTATGTGCCGACTTATGGCACCATCAGGGAAGCTATTCAAAGCAGGGCCATTTAGGATAAGGGATACACTAGCATATTATAAACTCAGGAGAGGGAAAAAAAATGATTGTCAGCAAAGCCGAGAGAAAAAGGAGAATAAAAATGCCGAGATTTTGATAAAGCCATTTCACTCCTCCTGCTCTTAAGAGATAACCAGTGATCTAACATCCGCGATAAGCTGTGTGACAACAGAGATAAAACTCTGGTGAATAGAAAATCAAGCTTAAAATAAATGTACATGACTTCAGAATGAAAGTGGGAAGCCTATACTGTCTAATTATTGAAGAAATGCGCAGAAAAATACTGGCATTAAAAAAAAATGGGCCATTGTAGCTGTTGTAACAGATTTTTGAGCTTTGTATTATCCAGTTATTGCATTAATACTAATTCCATCTTTTACTTGTAATGCAAGTTTAGGTGAGCCAGTTAAACTTTTCTGTGCTTTATTCACTGTTTTGAAAATGCTTATAAGAACTCTTAGTTTATCAGTAAAATGCCTGTTGACTGAAAGCCTGAATATGTTATTTGTTTCCTATCCCCAGCTCAAGCAAAATTTCCATTAGCATCTCACTGTACTTAGAATAAAACCTGAGGAGGAGGAGTGTGGAGGGGGCCCTGCTCAGTGACTTCGGATCTGTGTTAGCACAGTAATTCTTTTAAATAATTTCCTTCTTTTTTAATGATTTTTTGTCTGGAGGAGCAAATAAAAAGAAAAGATCTTGATCTTTTGGTTTGCGTGTTTATGCATTTGCGTGTTTTGAGGTGGTATCCCTGTGTTGCCTTTAAAATTGTTGGGCGGTTTATCCGTGGAGCTCAGGACCTAAGAAGTCATCTGGTGGGACAGAGAGGTCCACCATAAGACAGAGTCACCCAGCAGGATGTTTTTTGATAGAGACAGATATATCTTGGTTGACACCATTAGCCACATGGAGTGGAATTCATCCTATCAGCTGAGATGTCCCTGGTGCAGGGACATTCGATTTGCTCAGTTGGTACCTTCAGTGTCATTAAATCCTGTAACCATGTACAAGACTCCAGGTGTCTAGTTTCACCTGAGATAAAACAAAAAGCATCTGTGACATCTGCATGGGGCTGTCAGATAAATGCAGGACCTACAGGAAATCCCTGGTCTTTTCAAGTAGCAGGTAGACGTCAGGTAGGGTGCTCTAGTGCATCTCAAATGACTCTAGGCAAGTGGACATGGGCTACTGAATTAAACCTCAAATTTCTACCTATAGCATCTTCACAAGAGAAGACAGATGATACCTGTTTTTGTTTGTTTGTTTGTTTGCTTTGGGGTTTTATTTTTCAGTTTCTTATTTGGTACCGTAGCTACACAAGGAACTGGAATCAACTAGCTATTCTATTCTCTGAAAGAGAAGGTTGTCGTTTCTGTGTTTAAGAAATTTGCCTGCTTTATGCAAACACTTCTGACTGTAAAAATAACCGAATTCATAACTCTTACTTACAATGTCACTCTTATTCTGGCTTGAGCATCATTGTGGACCACAAAGATTAGATAACGTCTGTCTCACTCCAGCCTACAAAAAACTTAAATTGGCATCATGCAAAGGGTAAATAGTGAAAAAAATAATTTTAAATAAAAATAAAAAATAAATTTTTTAAAAAATTAAAAAATTCAGAGCTGCAGAGACAGGCTGCTGTTTGAAAGAAGTGCTCTTCTCCAATGATTTGTCCAGTTTTACTAAAAATGCACCTTGCTGCAGGATTTTCACCTCCCCCTCTTCTAGAGCATTGTAGATTAAGATGTCAGCTTTTATTCTCCTTCAGTCTATAGCTTTCTCAGCTCAATTTACACTGAAAACTCAGAAGATCATCTCTAAGATGTGATGCAGAAAACATGGGCTATTCTGAATAGACAGATAAAAAACACTTTCTTTCTCCCCGCATCCAAATTATGTTTTCATACTAATTTCTAATTGTCAAAGTTGGGGTTTAAAACTATTACTTCTGAAAGTATGATATCATTTCAAGCTTATCTTCAAAGCTGTTGCATTGTTAGATTTAATATACACAGGTATATATAGCCAGGTGCTCTGCTAAGGTCTTGATGACATTAAGGGGCAGAGAAATCCACAGTGTGAATACAAATGTATAGTGGCTGTATGGAAGGGGATCTGTTAGTCACTCTAAATGCATCTTTTCAGTATAATCAGATTTATTTTGGCTCTATTTTTATCCAACTCAGAATTCATTTTGAGTTATAAATTAACTTCGGCAAAATGTGATTATTTTAGATGCTTTTAGCTACATTATTGTGTCTCTGACTTTGCATAATACACCCCACAATCTTCTGTTCTGTTGTTTGGGAGAGTATTTTCTTCTTGCCAGTCATTCTGTCTCTGCACGTCTCTTGGTCTGTGATGTGCTCTGATCGAGCTGCCACCTTTAGTTTCACAGTTACCAGGTGTTGTACATGTTGCCACACTTCAAACTCATTTGAGTGAATTAGAGACATTGGGCTTTTCAATTTTTCCTTTCAATCTGTCCCTCAGTCTTGCTTAGGAATTCATTGTTCTTGCTCAGACGTTAAAGCATCTAGTTTGTTGCAAAGAGGAAACTGATTTGGGCATTAAAACAGGACACATATCCATCAATAGATGCATTTTACCAAGTAAAATTAGTCTCCCTGTCTTAGATCTTCCTCACAAACAAACCTTTTTGATTTTTTTTACTAATATTCTTTTCTAAATCTGTAAAAAAGTCAAAGGCTTTTGTCCTACAAGTTCCTTTTCTCTTTGTCTTTTTTAGAAATTCTTCACTTTAAGTGGCTAGAAGCACTACTTCCACTGATTTCCAATACTCCCATGTCATTTTTTGTCCATTCTTCACTTCTGGCCAGCTTTTCTGTGATGCAGATTGAGGTATTCAAAAGCAATCCTGAAACCCTCATGTCTTTGGAAGTTTGCACGTGTCCATATTTGCTTCTTGAGGTACTGAAGTACCTTTGAAAAACTTTATCCTGGCAGGATTTCTACTGAAATTGATGTGTGGGCTGGTACACAGCTTCATGGCTGAATGCTCATAGCATATCAGGACTACCTCAAGAGCCTTAATGCTCAAAAAAATCTGAAAGCAATTAGATGAGGGGAGTTTCATAGCTTTGCCATTAACACAGCCTCTACTATTCTTAGTACATTTTATTTTGCACAGTGAGTCACACAAATGTGGTGAGAAACAACAAAGAAGACGTCAAGTTCCATTACTGTAGTAAGATGGTGGATGACAAGGGCATCTGGTTGATAGAACAGTACAGAAAATTGCACTTTGTCTGGCAATTAAGGGAACAAAATGGAAAAAAAAAGCCACTGTCCTATTTCTGTTTAACTTCAAAAAACACATATGATTTCTGCCTCGGGAAGTTCTGTAGGTGGCTGCCTAACTTCTACCTGTTCTGAAGCAGCATTTTGTGTTTAGAGAGGAATAAACCAGGTGATGAAATATTTATCTGGCTAAATGCCGGTCTCTTTTTGGTTTTGTTATAAAATAATAATAATAAATAATAATAGTAATAACAATAATAGTAATAATAATGACTTTTTTCAGCATGAGGATTGGTATAACTACTCATGGCCAGGTATTTTTTTTTACAAACTTCACAGTTAATATGTATCTCATACCAGCCGGGCTGAGTGATGCTGCAGACAATAAACCCAGCCTTTTCTTTGGAGCTGATATCAAATGCCAGATTTCTGTGTTCCTTCTGTGTTTCTTCTGAAAGATTTAAATCAAGCTACAAATCTCTGCCCTTTATCTTGATAAGGTAGATCGTGGTACCTCCAACTATCAGAATAAGAAGAAAGAAAAGGTCAGTTTTGTAGGATAGATTGTCCATATTCATACCACCCTACTAAACGAACTAGTGTTTGTCATTTGCAAAAACATTGATTTCCTCTCCAAACAAAACAGAAATCAAATCAAAATTCAGCCCTTTATCAATGGGGTCTATTATTAAAATCTAATTGATTTTATTTCGTAAATGAAATGGAACTCAAGAGTCCTGACCACTGTGCTAAGTTAGAGGTTACACAAATCTGGCACAGAGCAGTAACAGCAGCCGAGTCGGGTGAATTGGGACACAAATTTAATAGATTTGGCTTTTTCAGAAAGTTTCTTACATGTATAATTATATGAGTAAAATGTTAAATGTTACCATTTAATCACTCTTAATGACTTCTTATGTAGCAAAGCACTATTAAATAAGAAAATAAAATAGACACCATTTTCCTCTTCTTCCCAAAGTATTATAAAAAGAAAATGAAAGCATGCCACAATTGATAGTTGTTTTCAAAGTGTGAGCAACCTCAGAGGGAGTTGCACCATGTCCCTTCCAGGATGAGGCTGGAAGACTTCTAGTAGAATGATGGATATTTCCAGGCACTGCCATTCTTGAAATGACGGCATTGAGGAATGTGGCCTTGAGGATCCTTTCCAAATCTCGAGGTTTGGAAATGTTTAGAAAGCCTTTGCTTTAGCTCTTCATCGTCACTGCTCA
This sequence comes from Crypturellus undulatus, assembly GCA_013389825.1. Lineage (NCBI taxonomy): Eukaryota > Metazoa > Chordata > Aves > Tinamiformes > Tinamidae > Crypturellus > Crypturellus undulatus. The sequence goes on along the minus strand of VWPW01008661.1, from coordinate 565,497 downwards.
TGTGGAAATTACTGTCCCCATGCTGATATTGTGGTCGTGTTCTCAGCTCCCAGTATTTGGTTTTGAATAGCTTAAACTTTGCTGAAGGTGGCTGAAGGATACCAAATATGCATGCCAAACAATGAGTACTTCCCCATACTATTTCTATATTTGTTTGCTGTTCTCTGCACTGAAGCAAACGGGTAGAGGTAAAACAAGTTTTGATTCCCCCGAACCCAATATGGGGGCAGCAACTCTTAGCGGATCAGCAGACTGGATAGTGGGGAATGCTGCCTTCCTTACCTCCTCCACCAGCTTCAGGGTCCATGTAATCCTCCTGCACCTCGATAGTGCATTTGATAGTCCATCCCATCTGTAGGATGAGAGTAGGAGATAGAAAATTATCTTCCCCAGAGAAAAGGCAAGAGCCCAACTTCTCCCAACCATCACTGAGTTTCCATTCATTCATGAGATCATTGAGTTTCCATTCATGTTCAAACATACATAGTACTTGAAGTTCTACAACTCATTAGATTTTGTGGGCTGAATTTTTATTTTCCTTTTTTTCCTTCCATGTTTTTGACTGACTAATACTGCAGAGATCTGACTGTATTGCAGAGATCATTGCAAGTCGACATTCCATAAGAGCTTGACAAGTCTTAACCTCCTGTCCTACGTAGCTCTTCTAAGATGATGCATGTGGCCTCCTCCTGGGAGGATGAAGGAAACTTGGAAGCTTTTTCTAAAGAGCTGCTGCCCGAGATGAAGATGGATAATTGCACTGGACCTGTCATCAACACAAAGCCACCTCTAGCATTTTGCTCCAATGCCTTTGGCGGATGTTGCTCTTTCAAAGTTGTCTCTTCTGAGGTGTATTATTCAAATACAATATGAAGGCAGTACAATAGAAAGCTTTCAAATGCAAATGTGAGTAGGGAAATGGCATATGGCTGAAAGAGCTGGATATGTGAAGGAATATTTAGCTTTTCCTTTGCATAATGCTTCGTAAACATGGTAGGACAAGATGAGGATAGCCCATGTTCGACTTTTACAAGGCATAATTCATTTTTAGTGAAATCTCTTTTTCTCTTTCTTTCAAGAAGTCTGGTTCTACTGGGTTTGGAAATAAATTTACATATATTTTCTATAAATGCAACACAGTTCTTTCACTGTCACTACTTGTGAGAAGAGGAGCAACCTCAGGGAAAAGGAGGACATTACTAGGAATTTCTGCCCAACTGATAAAGAAACTTGAAAAATGAGAACCTCCCAAGCTATATGTGTGCCTTACACATTTCCCAAACCAGTGAGTATATATTGCAGGGGATGAAAATGCAACTATTTCTAAATAGAAAGCATAAGCATTGTCAATGTAGGTGTTTCAAAACATGAATACTCATTAGCACCAAGAAGGAATATCTACCCTATTGATATTTAAGTCTATTTCTCCTTTCTTCATAAACCTATTCTTAAAATATCTTCTATAATACCTATGCACAGTTAACCCACAATAAATAATAATAATTGGATATATTTTGAATGCTTCGAGCTTCATGAATGGCAAATCAGATTTGATTGTGTCTTAATCTAGTCTAGCTTTAGCGCAAGGGTTTGCATTATAGACTTCATCTGATTTTCTAGACTGCGCTCTGGAAATCAGCCTGAATTTTACGCATGCTCTGCTCTTCCTTTTTGGAATTTTCTATACATGTTTCTTGTCCTCTACATTTAAGATACTTTGAATGTATATTTTTTTATATACATAATATAACATATAATAATGCCAGTAAGCTATGTAGAGATTCCTGTTTGACATATATTTCAACATTCACAGTAATCCTAAAAGAATACTCTGTATTATCAGATTTTGCCTGGACAGGATTTTTATGATATATGGCCACTATTCTTAAAAATCTATGAACTTTATGTATATAAAAAGATTGGTGGTCTCCTTCACCTTGTCATTTACATATTACTCTGCGGTCTTGCCTACTTTTCAGAGCAGGGAGCACTACACTGTAAATACATTATTCAAGATATATACCAAACAGACTGATTAATGGAAGGTTTATTTACTGCATTTTCCTATTAGAACATTTATGGCAGTAAATATATTTTGCATACTTTTTTTTTGTCTATGCTAAAATCTTATTTTTTAATGAGAAAAAATACAAAGATACATGCAAAGTGTATATGTTTGTGTTGCAACTAGTCATTGGTAGTCATATAGATTCACTCTTCCAAACAGCAGGATAGTCTCAAAGCATTTATATTAGTGGATTTTTTTCGTACTTTTCCTTGGCCTGTTTTTTCCCAGCCTTATACTTGTACCTCTACAAATAGACATCTGAGTGTACTGGGGGACTTGGATGTTTGCTATAACATAACTGCAGAACTGATAAAATATCAGAAATTTAGAGGTTTTTTTTTTTTTTTTATACTTTCCTTTGGGGTCTAGCTAGCTTGGGAGAAAGCAAGTCAAGTGCTATCACAGTAATAAATAAAATCCTTACATAAGCAGAAACAGGGAGTTTTCATCACAAACAATCAAGTGGCTCACAAGTCATTAAAAATGTTATTACTGTTGAAAGTAAAGGAAATCTCTATTTCCCATTTCCCCAAGCATTTCTTCCTTGCAAGTCCAAATATTTTCTGTCAGCCCTTTGAAATTTATTATTTAGGTTTATCATTCTTATCCTTGATTCGTTTTTTACTTATATGTGGAATGTAAGTATGGGCTCATGAATACTTTTGCCTTTGAATAAAGTGTTGCTGATTTGAAATGGTTGAAAGGTATTGATTTAAAGAATGCACTGTATCAACATCTAAAATTAAAAGGCCAAAATAATCTTAGTTGTAATTCAGGGAAGGTTTAGATTCTGTAAGGACTGCTACGTTGCATTTCTCCTGGGTGGATGGATGGATGGATGTGACCAAGGATTTTGTTGTTGTTGTTTATAAGGTCTCTTTACTGACTTTTAAACATTGCTATAAAACAGCAGAAGTAATTTCAAGCACATTAGAAAGCAAATATTAGAGTCCCTAGGCCTGATTCTCATTAACATTCATGCTGTTTTACACCACTCTTGCAATGCAGTGGGGCCATAAACTAAATTACATTAAGCGTAAAATGTTTCTAGTGAAAATGAGAACCAGACCCATATGGCAATATTATAATCAGACCCACAAAGATGGCACAGCACTTCTCACAGTAATGTCTGCTTTCCCATTTCTAGCGAGGAGTTCATCCCAGTCACCTTTCTGTCTTTCAAGTTTGAAAAAAAGTAGGATTTACTCTTTTCAGGATGTACTATATTGGACAGTCTAGAAAAGAATAGTGAAAAAATCCCATAAAAAGATAAATAAAAGCAAATGTGGTTTCAGCGATGGCAGCATTAATCATGTCCACCAGCCCCTGCTCTACTTGGGGACACTCTTCCTTGTGAATGATTGATCCACGGCAATTTCTGTTCAATGTGCAACTGAAATGAAGTGGGGCAGGTCCAATAGGCCACACAGAGTCACACGTCTCTGCTGTTGTGCTTCGTGAGGGCACACAGAAATCAAAGCTCAGTTGTTTGGATGATCACACTGAACGCTGCACGTGGAGTTGACTGAGAATGACCAAATGCTGAAAAGCAAACACATGACATAGATAATTTCTCCCTTCATAACATCCAGTGTAAATTCTGGAAACAGTGGTCAGTGCATTACTGTTCAATGTTTCATTTTATCTCAAGAACACTGCTTTTTTTTCCTTCAATATTTCCTTTTCAAAACCAGACATCTGAAATGGGTCCATTGTGTCATACCCATTTATCTCCATTGACTACAAAGGAGGCTGAACCAGCTCAGCTACAAAGACCAAACTTGTAAAACACCCAATTCCATTGAAGAGAATCAATGTGTAATGTCTCTGGGCTTTTTGAATGCCACTCCTTTCAGAAGCTGGTGATATGTATAAGTCTGATCAAAAATCATGAAATCTTGGGAGACAAATTCTGGATTAGTGATTGTCACAAACCAATAAAATTGAAACAGGCAGGTCTTGTCGATAATCCTCACAATGTGGGGTTAAACTCAATTATAATATAGGATTTGATGACAATCTATGGGTATTGTTTGATAATATGTGACCTGTGTGCCTGGCCTACAGGCATCATTAAGATTTACAAGGGTACAAGTATGAGTAGATCTAATTTGCCCAAATAGATTTATCTAGTGTAGATACAGGTTTCAAATGTGACCATCTGTAGGTAATTTGGGAAAGAGAATGAAAAAGGAATAGACATCCTAATACATTTTTCTATATTATGTTTTGGAGTTAAAATTTAATAGAATTGAATAGGAAAAGTTGGACTTTGTTGGCTGCATCCAGCTTTGCATTTTAAAACACTGAACTATTGTGAAGAACGTAATAGTAATAATAAAAAAATGTTAATCATAATTTGCTTCCAACTGAAGTATTAAAATGATGAGTGTCTGAATAAAGGAATTAATACCTGGATGATGTAGTCACAGAACATTAGTTTTTATGGCACACAGGTGGACATCAGAGAATTTTGAATAAATAGCAAAACAAAACAAATAACAACAAAAAAGAATAAACACATCCAGTTTTTATAGAACAAGATAACATAATTTGTATTGCATCAGGATAATATATAGCATACTTTAAACACTGTGTAATGCAATATCATAGAAGCGAGATCTGAGATTGTATAGGTACATAACCCCTGGGTAATAAAATCCCAGACACAGCACAGTAATGTTGAGGGGGTGAATTGTCCAGTGTCGGAATGGGGTAACCACACTGTTTCTGAGCCCAGATCTCATTATTCAGTGCAAATTTGAGTAATTTTGCATGTGCTTTAACACACTCATAGGAATGCTATTTATGGAACTATCATAATCCAAAGATGGGAAGGGGGGGCAGATGCCAAGCATCTGGACGAGGCAACAAAACCACGAACATCCTGCAGCCTCAAAATCTGAGGAAGTAGTAGATATATAAACAAATTTGAAAGCTGATGTGAGCCATGTATCAACCATAATGCAAATCGAACCGTATCATTTTAGCCCTATGGCCCCTATGGTCTCTAGATACAAAACACTCCATAAAAGCAGGTTATTGCCAGCTCAGGGCCTATCTGAAACCTTTTCCTATTCCAAATCAAGTTGGCCTCCATCATGTCTCCTGCGCCACTTGCTTCAACATTGTGTTTCTTATTTGGAGTCTTCTAAACATTTGATACTACACGAACTTGTTGAGAGTGTAATATATATTGGGACCATGGAGGATAATAGTGTAGCAGAAGTAACACAGCAAACTTCCCCCATGCACCTAGACTCAGACAACTATCAGTTCGGCCAACTCACACTGAGATCAGAAGTGTTCTTTTCTGCTGGAAGCCCCATTAAGTAGAGCCCCTCTCAAAGCAGCTCAGCTGAACTGAGGTTTGAGTCTGATTCCAGGGCTCTGAGGAAACAACAGAACTTTCTCCTTCTAGGACAAGGAAGAAACAAGACCTCCAGCTGTTCTGGGCAGACATGGCAGAGTTCAATAAGAATTCAATTGCTGAACTTCATCTTTCTTCATTTTCTTCATTTTCTTTCCTGACTTTTTCTTTTTTTTTTCCCCTCAACATCTAGCATCCACCCATCTGTTAAAAAATAAAAAGGGCTCCCTCTGCTAGTATCTATTAAAATACCATATGGCTGAGGTATAGCCTTAGGTGGTGAACATCACAGAGTGCATTTCTGAGTGAATGGATCTGTGCATTTAAGGTTTAATTAGGTAAGTGCTTTTTAAATAGCATCACACTTCCACCTTAAATATTTACTATTCTGCAGCAAAGGAAAAAAAGACAACAAAACTAGTCAAAATATATGACATGTATCCGTGAGTGTTGCCAGCCTTCTCATGATTCACATCTCCTTCATGTCGGCTGTTGGGGATAATAGGGAAAGTGTTCTCCTGAGTGTTTGTTCATGATCCCTCCTACCCCAGTCTGCCCAGCTTTCCTAGTTCATTACTGCTGCTGCAGACATGCTTCTACTCTGAGTTACACTGCACCATCTGTTACAGAGGAGGAAGGAGTTGTTTATTTCAAGATGCAGATGCAATACAGCTCGAGCAAGGGGGAAGGGTTTGAAGGAATTTTGTGCTTTTAGATCTTGCTTAAAATGATGGACTCGAGCGTCATGCCATGGAAATCGAAGACCTCCAGACAAGTTGTAAATCTAATACAAGAGAGGCAGAAGACTAATCAGCTCAAAGATCATAACAAGATACAACTTGTCTCTTAGTCTGCTTCACAGAGATCAGGTATCACAGAATCACAGAATGAGATTAGATCAGATATCACAGAATCCCAGAGTGTTTGAGGTTGGAAGGGAGCTCTAGAGATCAACCAGTCCAAACCCCCTGCTCCAGCAGGACCACATCCAGACCCCTGTGACTGCCTTGCAGAGTACAATAGAGACACAAACATCCTGAAATGCCAGTTTATCTCTCTTATCAGTTAGATAGACTTAGTTAAAGGTGGTCTGAATTATTCTCCAACAGCGCATTGCTCTCTCTCTTAGGCACTGTTAAGGAATATGAGAGTCACTTCTGTTGATCTGGAGAATTTGAATTTACATTAATGTAATCTCATCTACAGTGTTTCCTATTTATTTTTCTGGGAGAGTAGCAAAAGGAGAAAACCTATAACAGACAAGATATTTCAACAACCTAGACTGGATGAATAGTAGGAGTGGACAAAGTGAAAATCAGCTATATTATTCTTACCCGCAGCCGAGGATCAAGATTTGGCATCATGAGCAGGTATCCAAAAGATGTCAAAGTTATCAATAGTTATTGGAGTGAGATCCTTGACATACCTGCCTTTTTCTGCCACTAACTTTTGTTTGAATGTAGGGACCAATTGCTTTAATATCCATTGTATATCCCAAACTATCTCCGTTTTAATAGGCTTTTTTTTTTTTTTAATCTTTCAGTACTCTTGCTAACAAGTAAGTGAAGCTATGATGTGAACCATACTTCCATTCAGTGTTTCAGCCCTGGTACCATATGTATGAATAACACTGACATATGCGTGTAAAAACAGCATCACCCAAGAGTTAAAAATAGCCAGGGTTCAGATGGTTGCAAAGACATTATTTTAACATCCAATTAGTTCTGTTTTTAATTAGTTCTATGTGTGCAGCAACACACACACACACAAAAAAAGGCAAAATCTCAGGTAGATTCTTAATGTATTAAATAATAATACAGACTGCTGCCTCAAAATATCCATTGTGGATAAGACAGCAAAACTGCTACACAGTGTACATAGTTCCACTCTATTTTTCTTCCCTGACAAGTCAGCTTTTCAACTCTGATTTTCTCTATTTCTACCAAAATCAAGTCCTTTTTTCCATTACCGAATCACAGAGCTTTCAGTTTCAGTTCTCCTGACTGAAATAGCTGTAGTTTAATACTAATCATACCGTGTATCTACTGTGGGACTTTTATTTTTTCTTTTAGCTCTATTTCTGCTTCCATGTGAATAAGAATTTAAAGATTCCTGTCACCTTTTACAGTTCTGGTTTGGTTGCTCTGTAATTAAATGCCACGGCAAGGTGAAAGGCTGGTGTTTTTCTATGACTCTTGGTGGATTCTCAGGAGTGGCGAAATAGTAATGAAACGTGGAACGTGCCCCGAGGAATTTGCACATGAGGCAGACTGAGGCTATGTATCCTCATGCTTGAACATCCTGCATGCTTGAACATCCTGAACATTTCTGCAGTTGTGGCTTCCTGCAACCAGGACACACTAGTTTTTTCTGAGTCAGCATCTTTGGATAGTTGCTCCAAGCTGCAAGTCGAATGTCAGTAATTCTGTGCATTTAAAAGGGAAAAGATTGACACATCGGTGCAGACTGATGATTCTGTGTGGTCTCACATCCATTCTCCACACCCGCACGTGATCTCTTATCTGATCCATGCTTTATGTCTCTTTTATTCTGTGTTATCGAGAGCGTTTCCAAAAAGTATGTCTATAAAACTAATTTTCTTTCCTTCTTCCCCCCATCCATGCAACAGGAGTTGCCAAAAGTGAATCTAGGAGTCTTTCTAGGGAAAGATACACAATGATTTCACAAACCAAAGAAGATTTGGCCTGCTACAATGCAAAGTGAGATTCCAGTAACTTGTTGATGAAGTGAGGGGGATGAAGATGGGCACCCTGTGGCTCAAATATTTGAATGCTCCTGCGAATGAAGAGTTTAAAGCAAAAAAAAAAAAAAAGAAATAATAATAATAATAAGTTTGTATTGGTTTAGGGCACTCTGAACCCCTTTTCAATTGCCCCTATTACCGTAGAGGTTTGGTTCAAGGGATGCGGTGGGAGCACAGTCCTGCAAACCTCTGCTAGCAGCTTTTGCCTGAAAAACATCTGCAAAGAGTAAAAACATCATTCACCCATTCATTCTGCATGGTGACAAGAGGAAACATCCTGCCCTGAAACACCAGCATTGATTTCTGTGCTATGTTCTCCTTTTCTTCCTCCTTGCGTAAAACAGGATTTCTTGCTCTTAAGGTAATGACATCTCCACATCTCAAGCCCTCCAATTTACTTTCTAAACATGAAAAAGCTTAACACAAAAGAAAGGCTGTGTCTTGCAGCCGAGCAAAGTTAATGCAGCTTAAACTGCAAACAGAGCTCATTGATGGAGAACGACCTATGCCATTTTCTTGGCTATTCAGTGCCATCTGTTTAATGTCACTTAGATTTAGATCATGCATTACTGGCAATTTTAACCTTTTTTCAAGGAAGCTAAATGAAGTCATAATCCTTCTGCCACTGATAACCCCATTTTGAGACTCAGTCTTGCACGTTTCATTGTTCTGAAGATGTTTCGAGAGAAGTGTGTTCAGCTTGTCATTGGAGACCTGCAATTGAACTTCCCAAATAGGAAGCATGTTTTCTGGGAAGCCTCGTGACAATACTTTTAAAAGAAAGATAATATGGTGAGAAAATGAGTAAGCATTTTATGGAGGAAGCATCTCTTTTGGGTCTATGACCTCAACACATTCACTCTAGAGAAGAAGCAAGGTTTTATTTGGGTTGTGCGGTTGGATCTATCCAGCCTTGCACTGACATGGGCTTGAAGGAGTTCTTCCTTTGAGCTCACCTTGATCAGAGAATGGGATTAAAGGCTGACTTGTTTCTGTCAGTTTTGGACAAATCTTCATATTTCCTAGCTTTTCTTTTCCGGTTTGAAAACACACAGTGCTCCCTGGATGACTTAGAGGACCCTGAGCTAAAGCAACATGTATGAGATCAGCAGCTAGTAAGAATATATTAATAGTTAGAACAGTCTGGCCAGCATGAATAATCAGTGGTCTAAAGCATGCCATATAGACAAAGGATTGGAGGAAGTGAAGCTTTACGGACCAAAATAATTGGATAGAGAAAAAGCTGGTAAAATGTCAGGGAGTCTTTGGTGAATTACATTAGCTCATAAATTTGTGCTTCAGGTAGCTCCTGGGGGCTTCTCTTAGAGCTTTCTGAAAGAACTTGTCAGAATCCAATTTTTACCCTTCACACAACCTCAAAACAAGGTATTCAGTGCTTATGTCAACTTCATGAATCAAATAATAAGAACTTACTGGAGGTTGAAAAGCAACTATGTCTAGGATTAAATGTTGTCATGTTAAAAAACTATGTAATGACCTTTCAATCATACAGAGCTCTGCTATGCACAGTGTGTCACGAGAGGAGAAGAAATGAGGTCAGTTCATTCATAAATAGAAGTTTTCTCCCTCTTTTCTCTTTTTAATCTAATAAGACAGTACTGCTGAGATTTGATATGTCGCTTGCTATTTAACCAGAGCAAAGCTTTTGATGTCATTATCTGATGTTGCACATATTTGACATCAGATAATTCAAAACCCTTGAGGCCAATACTAAATCATGAAGTTTGAAGACTTGGTGGCGTATGATTACCATATAATTTTGTATAGCAAAACTTGGTTTTAAAGGGATGGGGTAAATTACCACTTCCCCTTTTCTTCCTTCCTTTCTCACCCATTGTGACACTTTGCAAGCCATGGACATTTCACTTTTTTTGTGAAACAGAGTTTGTAACGATTTCCAGAGTCGAGATAACACTATTCTGTGTCTGAAATGCAACATTACCTATTACATTTTCTGCCATAATCCTTGGTTCCAACTTTAAGTGTAGACTGACACGACTACAGACTTCTATATTGGCTTATCAGTTCTGTCATTCTTACTTTAACATGTACTGCAACACTGGTAGGGAATATGCCTTGGTTACAGAAATCTTTACAGCTCAGAATTAGCAATGCATGGAAGTAAATTCTCAGTATCTACACACTAACTCTCTAGCCTGAAACTGGAAACATGGTGCTGATGTCTTTTTATATAGTGAATCCCAAGAAGATGGTTTATACAGGCAACAACCCTCTTGGATTCATCAAAATATGCCTGTAGCATGGGTCTTGGATTTTGGTTTTGTTTTTCTTCAGTACCATCTCATTTCTTGATTTAGTTTTGCTTTAGGAGTATACATCCTAACATACATCTAATCATAACATGCATTTATTTCTTAAACTTGAGGTAGCACTCAAAAGTTGTCCATTCACTAATGTCAACATATGCTTGGTAAACACTGATTTTCTCATTAATCTCCAATAGTTAAATTTTAAGACACTGACAGTAGGGCCAAAAATGTTCTGAACTTCCAAAGGATCAGGATTTCTAACAAGGAATATTTCTCAAAGGAAAAAGAAATTATTTCAATGAAATTGAATCAAAGATGGTTGCTTGATCCCATAGGTAAAGTAAGGAAAATGCCAGGGAGAAATACATAGCTAAATGAGAATGAAGCTATATTTCCTGGAATGTATCATCACACTGCCATCATTTTCTTTCTTTTTTTTTTTTTTTTCTGATAGAAGATTTTCGGGTTATTAGATCTGTCCTAAGAAGTTTTGTTAAATTTGCAGTCAAATTCTAATTCAATTCTAAGCAGCAATGTCCAGTATGGTGGAATTCAATACCAATATATGTCCTGTGGACAACTGTGCACTAGAGAAATTTCTAAGGTGATTTTTTATAACGAAAAGCATGTATCATTTATTTTTTAGAAAATTGGTGGAAATAACTACTTAAAAAGGAGGAACTTTAGCTGATGGAAAACTAAGCTTTTTTTTTTTTTTTAGTGAGCAAAATCTCATCATTTTACAATATTTTTGAACAAAGGCTCAGATAAAAGCTTAAGTATAGGAGATTCACAATGTCAGTAACGCAATTTTCAGACTGATCTGGTGTCTGATTACTTTCATCTTCAAAGAGATGGTATGCACCCGTGTTTTGGTGTTTTGTTTCTTTCTTTTTTTATAGATTCTTTATTTTTTCCTGAAAACTCATCATTCAGATATTAAGCATATAGTAATAACATCCCACTGAAGTCAGGGATTACATCCTCAAGTCCTTTCCTCTTCACTCTTCTTCTTGCATGTGTCTTCTTGGAAACAGTTAGGAGGTAGAGTCATAAACCAGATCAAATGCTAATGACCCACATAATTGATCAGGATGTGTTTGAATATAAAATTTATACCCTAAAATTGTGTATGGAGCTGACAACCCTAGAGGAATTTGATATCCTATCTCACTTTAAAAGAGTCAATTCCAAGCGTAGATATGACAGTGTTCAAATTAATATTTCATTATAGAAAAAAGGAAAACATGAGAAATGGAATTCACCTGACCTATTTTAGACATCTGCTTTAGGATGAAAAGAATCAAGTTACATTTGACAAGGAAGGTGATATAAACTGCTCATTGAAATGTGGGCATGCAATATGTAAAGTCACCCAAGTTTCCACCAGTACAGTTTCCTAAAAATCAAAAATCTGCCCCAAAATAATATTTTTGAGCTATGGATTGTAATTTTGTTCTAAGTGTGTTTAGAAAGTAAAATATGTAGTCTATCACTTAAACTAGTAAACGCAGCATTACTTCACCATCCAGTAAAAAATCTTTTTTTAAAACAAAAAAGAAATATTTATTCATTCTTTTGGTTGTTTGTTTGGTTGGTTTTTTTTGTTAACAAAGTATTAACAGTGAACAGGAAAGTGGTGATGGCTCCAAAGTGTTTGAAAGGGTTATGTGATTACTGGTGTTCATCTGCTTTCCACACATTTCCACTTGTTTGAGTATAGCAAATCCTTTTATAATAATTGTAGAATTCATACTACTATATTTATACAAACATATGTAGGTGTGCAGAGTGCACATCCTGCATCAAAGTCATCCTGAATATACCTTTGTGGTTAGTGCAGAACTCATCAAGATAGTGAGTGAAATTTAGGTCATTGTAAAGTTAATGTCTTTATTCTGATCACTCCCACCCTAAAAACCCATTGACTGTATTGATTAGATCTGTAATTACTGTTATTGAAGCCTGGACAGATAATCAGATGGAGATATTTACACCCTAAATTGGATGAGATGAATGTCATCTGCAGAAGGGAGCCTCTTCTCACTAAAGATGATGATGTTTCTTTTAGTTGTGTGCACACACTATGAATTTCTGATTTCAGAAGATCATCTACATAATACCACGTTATGAACAATGTTAATAATTGACCTTAATAACATTATGCTCGTGGTTTCGGATTTTATTTGCTTGGGGGGAGTTCTAATCCCTGTTCTGTTTTAACATCTTGCTGTTTTATAGCTTGCAGCAAGGCATGTTAAAAACAACAAAAAAAACAATGTTTCTAAGGTTTTCATCGGCAGTAGACAACCAAAAATTGAGCTGTGATCATTTATTTGCTTTTGATAATAATTTCTCCATCCCCTTCCTTCCCCTTGATTACAACTGGGACCAGATTGCCTGCATAGCATAATGTTTGAATAGCATAAATGCAAACAATATTAGTAAAGAAGGGCAAGTAAAATAAGTGCAAACATTACAAAGGCTGGATTATGATTTTCCTGTTGATGCTTGGTGTAAATAGTTTGGCCTGGTTGACGAGGCGTTGAGGGAAACCAAAACAAAACTACACAAAGCAGAACAAAACAATTTTTCTAACCTTAGAAGCCTTTGTACTTATGTATATCTTAGAAGTCATCATAGCAGGTTTCTCTTACAATAATTGGAGAGAAACATACACTTTCATTAAAAATTTACCTCTTGATTTCCATTAATTGTCTACATTACAGAGTATAAATATTTTATATTGTAAAGATCTGTACATGGTAAGGTAAATATTTTATAGTAAGTTAAAATACATACTGGTTTCACTGCCTGAAAAAAAATGGAGAATAGGCCAATATTTCTTAGATCCTGTGAGCTGAATGAATACCATACTATAGCTTCTATACTAGAGCTGCCAGCACTGAAAAAGGTGCAAAATCCACTTGTTTTCTTCTTGCATTAGGTTATGCTCAATGTTTTTATATAAATTTTATAGCTCTTTTAGCTTTATCCTCAGCCTCCCTGCTCCTACCACAATTACTTTAGACTAGAATCAGCAAAATAACACTTTTCTGAGATTGCGTCTACTTCACTGTTGATTATGTGTTTTGGGACCCTCTTGAATAGCCATCCTTCCATCGGCAAGAACTTTGGACCAGCAAATCTTGGGGAATCTCATGGATACTTATCAGTTATTTTTGCTTTTGCAGAGCCCCTGATCACCCCGGGAAGTGGAACGGATTCTCAAGGCATTTCACATCCACGTCTTACGTCAGTGTCTGCTTTACTGATTATGTTGTATTAGAACAGCTATAAACATTAAACACTGTAATTGTATGAAAGAAAAGCTAAGTTTTATACCATGTATTAGTATAATTGTGAATAAGTTTCCTTCATTGAAAAGATACCCTGTATTTGACCTTATTTTATGCGTTTCAATTGTACTTCTCTTTGTCCAGGGATTTTTTTTTTACCTTTCAAACTTGATATTTAGTGTTCTGTAAAATACGTAGTTGTTAATTTATCTTTATTGTTTTTGTTTTTAACATTTTTTTTTCTTTTGTTCATTTTAAATAATGCAAATCAAACTGTTTTGTTCAATTCACTTCAGCTGTTTTTTTTTGTTAAGTATTAAATATCATCTAACTCAGATTCTTATATTGTGCACTGCCGCTTTAAACTTAGCACTGCCATATCAGAATCAAGCCATTTCATATTGCATATGCCATCTGCAAACAGATCAATTAGATACTTAGCTGATCGTGGGATCATCTTCAGAATAACACATTTATTTATGGGAAACAGTAGTGAAAAAGCAGGACAAGTGAGCATTAATACTTTTTTTTTATCTCTAAAAAAGTAAAAGATCTTTAATCTGGTTAAAAAAATAAGGCAAATCATGTCATAAAAAACTTTTTTTTTTTTTAATTTCATTTCAATGGATACAACACTGGGGATTTTATTCCATTTTCTGCGACAATATTTTCTGCTGAAAACATGATTGAAAATGCTGTTTAAATATGTCTTTAAATGTGTCATACACTATAAATCCAGTTTTTCTCCGGTAAATAAAACATTTCAAAAATGCTTTTAATTAAAATGTCATAGGAAGTATTGAAGAGAATTTCACAAAGTGCTATGTTGTCAATAGAAAGTTACATTTTTCGGCCCGAATATGTCCCCATAGAAGAAAAAAATCAAACTCAAACCAAAAACAAACTCTATATGAACCAATGTTGGTCCTCATGAAAGTTTAGAAAAGATTAAAATATTAAACTAGATTTTGATTTCTGCACTGGTTTCAATTACATTCTTTGTTTTCAAAAATCTGATAGTCTTTTCTCAGTAAAGTCTGAGCACAGGAAATACTTAGAGAAATCATTTAGATGCTTTGGACCCCATTGACAGGATCAAAACTGTAAAGCTTCCTAATGTAATTATTTGGGAGTGAAGAAACACAAGTCAGATCTTTTGGTGGTTTATGCTAAATGTAGTAGGTAAAGTCTGTGCAACTAGACCATTATAGATAATATACAATAGTTGCTTTTAAAGAAAGGTATTTAATGGAAGGATAGACTGTTTCCAAGTAAATTTAATGCTAGCATGCAGTTTGCAGCGATGATACCAATGATGCTTTACCCTGCAGAGACCTTATTTCTTGTGCTGAAACAGAGCACTACACCAGTGCAAACTGCAAGCTGCCTCTAGCAGCAAATTTACCCAATGTTGTAGTGGTGAAAATTATTTCCATGTAGTCAGTAAGTGCTGAAATGAACCCAGCTTGTAGATCTCCAGCTCTCATATTTTGAGAGCCTTGGACAGCATACGAACAAGGGATGCAGAACAAACAAACTTTGCCCATTCACTAATCCCATTCATTAGGAGCTCAGTTGATTACCTCATTAGTAGTAATGCAGTGCAGAGGGAGACTGAGTGAGCTAATATAGACCTGATTATAATGGCAAACACTGTTAAAAAATAATAAAAAAAAGGAAAATGCATTAGGTTGCTCTCAAACAGTATGATCATATTTAAGATATGTTTTCTGTTGCTTCACTCACTTCTGCCTTCTTCCTCACAGCAAAGGAATCCAGCAATGCCATTAAATACTCTTTTATGCTACTGATGCTTCTGTCCATTTGGATGAAAATACTTAACATGCTGGCAGAGCTTTTTTCTTCTTTATGGTATCTTTACCATATCCCAGATGGAATCACTGGGTCCAAGACCTTCCAACAAGAGGCAATTCGATTTGGAAAGATCCGCCAAGCCAGCGTAGTGGAGGGGATGCAAGAACAGTGTGTGACAGGAGAGAATCCTAATGAAACCATTTTTCATGAATATTCCTGAGTAGACAGCGTACCCTGGCAACAGTGGAAAGAAAGTTAAAAAGAGACCCTGACAAAATAAATTAAAAAGAGGCCCAATGGAAATGCAGTGAGCTAAGTACCCAACTCAATTATTAAACTGTCAGACCCTCTTACTGGAGACAAGAACAGTGTGTGACAGGAGAGAATCCTAATGAAACCATTTTTCATGAATATTCCTGAGTAGACAGCGTACCCTGGCAACAGTGGAAAGAAAGTTAAAAAGAGACCCTGACAAAATAAATTAAAAAGAGGCCCAATGGAAATGCAGTGAGCTAAGTACCCAACTCAATTATTAAACTGTCAGACCCTCTTACTGGAGAAAGAAATAGGAAGGGTTTTTTTTTTTTCTTTTTTTTTTAATGCCTTGAGGACAAGTATGAACATCAAGAAAGCAGCTATGTAGTGTGCAGTTAGCATCACTTAGACAAGTCATTCAGAAGCCAGTGAAATCTCCCCCAGATCTAAGTTTTTACAAAAGATGCCTGCTCCTCCTGCAGCCCCACTAAATGGATTTATCGTGTAAATTCTTGGCCAGTGTTCCATGGAAGCTGTGAGAACTTTCTGCATCAACAAAGTTATTTATAAAAGAGTTTCACTGCTTTAGCAGAGGTCTACCACCTACAAAGCAAGAAAAAGTATATTTAAACATGGCTCCTATTGCTTTTGTTTGATGTTCTTTTTTCCCCCTTTTTATGGAAAAGGGGAAATGTTTATGTTTCACAGTCTATCCAAAATATACCCTTTCAAGTCAATTGTGATTTTACAGACCTCTATCATCCCCTAAACTGTCTCTTTTTGAGTCTGAATGGTAGCAGCAGTCCCCTAAAATTCGCAAATTCGATAAACTTTTATAGTGCAGGTGCTGAACACCAAGTAGTCTCAGTGGGGAATGAAACTATTCCAACCTCTTCTGCTCAAGATTTTCACGGCATGCTTAAATATCCATTGGATTGTAAAAGAGGGAGGAAGAGTGGAGAAAAAAAGAGAGAGAGATGCTTTTGACAGTATATTTAGATAACTTTCCCTGTCTGTATGATTTCCTCTTTCTGGCCACTATAGAGGGATACTAAACAATAACATTATATATATATATATATATATATGCCTACATTTTAGACAGTTATAGCTAGATGAAAGGAACCCAGTCTGCAATTTAAATTGTTTTATACCAGCAAGGCACCTCTTATCCTCTGTGGGTAATGGTTTTGCTCCAAAGCCAACTGAAGTTATTGAAAGTATCAGATGCTCTGTTTTGCTGTTCATCAATTCTGATAATTTCTTAAGCAGCATCAGAGAAAACAGAATGGAAATGGCAGTGATTGGCACATTTCTCCACTTCATGCTTTTAAAAACATATGGAGTAAAAGTGAAGAATGATGGGGCAGGTCAACAGATCCCTCTCTAACTACTTATTAATCTACAGCTCTGTCGGACTAAGGGGCCTCGAGACACTGAAAATGGCTGCAATTCATCCATTTAGTGTAAGTGCATTAACCCACATAATTAGGTGCAGCCGCTTCCAAAGCAGCAGCCCAGAGCATATTAATGATCACTCACATGGATTCTGAACTGTGTTTCTCATGTGTTCATTCATTACAGGCTTCCCAACTGTGGAACTGCATTGAACCTAATTAGACCACAAAGAAATATGATTATAATTGGTCCAGGGCAGCTTAGTTAAATATAATAGGGCAGGTTAATTGGAAGCTTCTTTGTATTAATGATTTAAGAATTTATCATTTACTTTGGACAGTTGAGCAACTCAGCCTGACCTTGCCCTGGAAAGCAGATAAATAAAATCTATGATGATGAGTGGTAATTTGCTTGATGATTATGTGCAGCGGTGGCAGAAAATGACGAGCTTCACAGTAAAAGTCATGGATTCCTGATCCTTGGATGCTGCTAGGAACTGGAAGGTCTGTTGTTAAATTTATTAGATTACAATTAGGAGAGAGGGTGGTTCTTTTCTGTTTGTAACCTATATTAGAGTGAACTAAAGGTACAACCAGTGATGATCATCCCTATTTATTTTAGCTAGCAACTATGTAGATTTGTATAAAAGCAAATAGGTAACAAATAGATATTAGAGATTTTTATATGTGTGTGTGAGAGACTTCTGTAGCAGGTAATGAATCCTGAAATTATTCTTCTTTGACCCAAGGAGTGGAATTGGCTAAGTGGTAGTGAGAATGGCTACTTTTGACTGCACAGGATCCAGTCCCAGCTATTTCAGGTAGAAAGTTGATAATGGACTAAAATTAAGCCCATGGATGGTTTGTTATGAGAGCAGAGTAGTGACCAGGGCAAAAAAATATATTAAAGAAGTCTGTTGGGGTTCCACACATCATGAACACCTTGGTCTTGTCTCCAGACAAGGAGAGAATTTTATTCATTTGTTATTGTTAATTTGTTATTATTCAAGGCTGTAAAAATGGGCACAGTAAATTGGTAATTTTACAAGGTCTGACTGTAGATACTTGGGTTACCTGAAGCCTACTGAACCTCAAAATTGTATAGATTAGGGCAGATTAAAGGTAGATTGATGTATGAATACCTTTGTACATATCTAGGTAGGCCTTACTACTTCTATAAATGCTTAAATCCCATCCTCTGACTCCTGCTTCTGATCCCACAGTCAACTACATTGGTGTGATACTGCACTTTCTCCAATCATCTCTGACAATCAGGAGCCCTAATTCATGGTAGTTTTAAGGAATGGTTTCAATCAAGTTATTGAATGACTGAGTGACAGTCCCATCTATTTCAGAAGTGATTTGCCAACACAAGGGGGAAGATAGAAGATGACATTGAGATAAAAACATAGGTGAGTAAGCAGTACAGATGTTCTCAGACATGTAATCCATCCTCACAGTGTTCTGAAAAATTAAGCTTCTAAGTAAAATATGAATTCAGAGGGACTATTAGACTCTGTTTGATGACCTGAAGCTTCACAGCCCAGGCTTGATTCCATCTCCTGTCTAGATCATTTCCTGTAGACATCTCCTTTCTCACTGTGCTCCAAGGAATCAATCTTCTAGATGTTGTGACCATCATGCAGCAATGAGGGGCTTTTCAGACAAGCTTTGCAGAATGACTTATGTGATTAAGACTCTGATTATTTATAGGGTATATGTATATCGTTGCTGAGCCTTGATTTGCCTCATCTAATTTAAAGCATCCCTTTATAGTTAGTGGAAAGAGGTCTTGAGGTGGGATAAACTATTGCCTGGAGGTGCTTATGTTGCCTAAGGTTTGCGATGATCAAAATTTAGAGTCTCAGGAGGTGAGTCTAGGCTATGCTTCCCTTCCTCTAACAAAAACATTCTCTCTGGTGGGCTATAATGTTTCATCAGTGCTGTTTCTTCCCACTTGTCCAAATCACATATTGATCCTTCCAAAGCTTTTAAGCATTACTAACCTTCTGCACCTGCATTTTTGTTTGTCATAAAACTATATAAAACATACCACAGAACTATCTGGCAGGATGGAAGAAGGCAATTTTTGTAAGTACTTCCAGGTCCTTGCAATTTTTTGTGCCCAAAGCAGAAAAGGCCAGCACCGTGCAAAGACTGAATAAAAGTCTGTTTCCATTTTTCTTTTAAGGAGATTAGACACTTCTTAAGTGACTTTACACATTATTGATAATTGTACTACTTTATTATGAAGAGATTTGCAGTAGACAATCATCTCAGACAAATCACTTCTATGGGGTATCATCACAAAATTAGTAATGCAGGCCATGACAGGAATTACAGGGAATGGAGGAGGAGATGACAGACTGTCTATGTGGAGATAGATGAACTTTCATGCATGAAGAGCATTCAGAGGTTATGAAGATCTAGTAAAGATAGACACCTTTGTTTTCTCCCTTGTGTGTAACCAGATAGACTGGAGCTCTAGGTAGAAGTTGCTGTTAATTCTCATGTTAATGTCATGGGATCTTCCAAAGTCAGGTGGGTTTTGGAGGTGGAAACAGGGCCAAGTTTGACTTCATATGAATTGAGGTAGGTTCTCAATCCTTGCTTCTACCAAGAAGGAAACACAAATATCACCAACTAATTACTACTTTAAAGTATAAGTGAGATGAACCCTGTTTTTCTGCCAATTAAAAAACAGTCTTCCAAGATCAATGATACCTATGCACTATCAAGAACTAAAAGTTTTCCCCAAGCTTTCTCTTCTAATACAAATCACTGCAGAACAACTGTATTGAAAGGAAGATTCACTGAATTTGGCAGCTTCCTATTCAAGGTATGTACTTCTACCCTTACACCAACTATATGATTCATCCAGCCTGGGAGTCACTAGATTGCCCTCTTCTAAATGGCAAGGAGAGGGCACTTTTCAAAGACAGAAGGACAGAGAAGTAGCCATGCACTGATGAGCTAAACTGAACCTCACCTCACTTTCTGTGGTATGGTGTTCTTTCAGCTGGTGAATCACCTGCTTAAACTAGTTTGATTTTGCCCTGCTGAGCAATGTGAGTTTTTTTCCTTCCTTTCTTCATTCATTTATGCGTTTGTTCGTGTGTGCTTTCGTTCGTTCGTTCGTTCCTTCCTTCCTTCCTAGGAGGAACCCTTCCTTCCTTCCTTCCTTCCTAGGAGGAACTTAGACTTAAAGGTCTGTGATATCATGATGCTCTGTTCATGGTAAACACCCTATTTCTGGCACAATTCCAACCACCAAGAAACTGCCATCAGAACAAAATGGTATTTCTGGGTCAACAGAGACAAGGATGATAAACATGACATAAAATACTTATTTGATATAATAGTATTCTATCACAAAGTATGGCAGTATAGTCTGAAAGTTCATCCTTGCTAAAGGAAAATTGTCCATATTACTACAAATAGCGGGAAAGAATACTGTAATTCTATCTCAGAGATCCATGAGGACATTATGAAAACACTTTATTGTCTTTGAAGAATACTTGGGAACATCTTTGACCCTCAGAGCTTTTGCATTTGGCCTTAAAGGACAACTTTATTTTGATGATCCTATTTAAAAGAAAAGAGTGAGTATTGTAATATGACTTTTCAGATATTGTCTCACCAATTAGGTGGTAATTTATTTAAATAATAAAAATAAACCACAAAATTTTCTTTGAGCTTGAAGAAAGTATTAGCATAAAAACATATTTTGAATGCCTCTCCCAGGGCAACTAAGTGGATTTACCTAGAAGAGTACAGCCTAAGAGGTTTGTATGTTTCTGTATACTCTTTCTCAACACTCTCCAAAATTGTCCTATACATCAAAATACAAACAGCAAAAGTCATTTATCTTCAGACTTCTCAAGACTAGAGTGATTATTGTTTGTCTCATGAAGTTGATATATCCCACAAGAGGCCATAGGTTATGGTTATCAACTGATATTCATTTTTCATTTCTCTGTTTCTGGTTAGAGGCATACATATTTAGATAAAGAATAGCCATTGCTGCCCGAGGTTAGTATTGTGCCTCCTTTAAGAGATCAACATGTTTATGAGGAAATAAAGCTGCCCTTCAGGAAGAAGAAGGATAAGAACAAAGCTGTTTTTCAAAACTTAGAGGCCACTCGGGGTTGGATTATTGTTGGATTATTGAGAAGGTACTGAAGTGTGGACTTGTTGCTCTGGAATCATCATCGTCTCCATCATCTGGGCTATGATCCTCAGAACTTGGGGAGCTCTGCAAAGAGCAATGAAGATCGTCATAAAAGAACATAAAATGCCATATTCAGTCAAAAAGATGCTGACTTAGTAGTGATATATTTAAATGTTAACTTTTTGAACTATGTGACTATTGATAAAGGCATGAAAGGTGGAGAAGGAATCCTCAATTCGGTATCTGCAAGAGCTGCACTATTTGTGATGCACAAGTGGCTGACACAAAAAGGACAGGGAATGTGGGAAATGCTACCAAGTGGTTTGCAGAAAAGGAACAAGCTTGACAGAGGAAACTTCACAATAACAGAACCCAGAATAATTTTTCAATGCTGCATTATGATATTTCATTTCAAACCACACAGCAGAGACCCACACAGAGGTGAACCTGACCCAGTGTGAAGTTAAGGAGTCTGGTGGATTTCTTCCCAACAGTTATTTTGGTATTTTGAACATACGCTTTTGAGACAATCTTCAACAACCCTCATGACCCTCCATGTCCCATCTCTAACACATTTCAAAATATTTTAGAAATTCTATATGATCTGTGTACCAGCAATGGGTGCTTCACTTATCTGCTTTGCTTGGAGTCAAAGAGTAATTGGCTAGCCATAACTGACAGAACCTGTATATTTGATAGCATTTCCATAAATGTATACTGTTCTGTATTATGTTCCTAACAGTGTTCGTTTTTTCCATTTTTTCAAGATAAAGCAATGTTCTTATTCTGCTAAAACAACTCTGAAGGGAGAGTTACTGGTATATAATGGCACTAGTTGGTCCTAAGGGACTAATAAACTATATAATCTGTTGAACTATATATAACTCTATAGATCTCAGTAATCTGTTCTTGTTTGTCTTGGTCTAATAGTATCCAAAATTCATTACTTTTCTGCAGGGTCCATAAATAAAATGCGCTTAGTGTGTTCTATCCGACTACAAGTGTTCGTTCATCAAAATACCCTGCTGGCACTAGCGTTGCCTTCTTCAAGGGAGCAGGATGGTGCGAACAAATTGTGTGGACAGAGCCACTAAGCTTTAATACAACTACAAACAATGTAGGATTCTCTTCAGCACCTTTTAAGATTTTCTAGCAAAAGGTAGGAAAAAAACAACTGTTCCTTGTCAAAGATCACTTTTTCAATATCACATATGTTCACTGGTTAAGTATTTCATTACAGTACAAAGGAAAAACACAGCTGCTGTGAATGGTTAGTGTTGTTATGTTTTATTTATTGCCTTTTTTTAACTTTGTTTGTCGTAAAGTGCACCTGAATGTCTTTTTATTAACTTACATTTGAGTTTTCTTTTGGTTGTCAGTTCTATGTTGTGTAAAAAATAAAATAAAAAAACTTATATCCTTTAAAGTTTTGAAAATCTTTCATTAGGTGAAGACTATAGGCTCATTTCTACCAAGAAAATCATGAGAATTTAGTTTTCTCAAACAAATAAGGAAAAAGAGGAAGGAAAAGAATATCTGAGGGAATGTAAATGGGAATACAATTACACCTGCTACAGAGAAAAAGATGAAGACTTTTAGTGTTTGTGGCTCAATTCATAAAGTTATCAGTTATGATGTTCAGGAAAAAAAATCTATTAAATAATATAAGTCTGTTAAAAGTAGTAGTTCTGCGAATTTGTCCAGATCTGAATGGTGTGGTCAACAGAGGTTGATCACTGATTGCATTGATATTCCCCAGTCCCAGCATTATGTTCAAATGAATAATAATAATAAAAAGATAACAATTCAAAAAAAAAAAAAAAGAGCTTATATATTTTATTTTGCTACACTTCATTTCACATACACAACATTTCACTTTGTTTTTCGTAGCAAATATTGGAATTCCAGCTTGGGCAGATCAACATTTTCAAGAAGAGAGAATCTCTATTCTCAAATCCATAGCCCTTGCAGGGACATTTTCTGTTTACAGGATAAGACAAGAATGTTGTAATTTTTATGTGGTTAAGGAGGAAAGGAAAACAGGATGCTTTGTCTCAACTTGTCTTTTGACAAGGAGGCAGTGGATTCAGTAATCATCATAGCAGTTTGAAGATAAAAATCTTCTTGATGATATGAATTAAACCAAGTTGAAGATGTTCTCCATGTCTTCAAACTATATGATAAAACAGAGTGAAAAAAAAAAGAGGGTGATTCTTGATCTACCTCCCCACTGGGCAAATCCAAACACTGTCAAATTCCTGTCTCAGCTGGAGGAAGTCTGGGATTGCATATGAGTCTAGGCCTGTGGAGAGTAAAAGAATTAGTAATTTCTGAGCAAGTCAGTCTTTCAGGAATGACAATCCAAGCATTATCACATTATTAGAGAAGAATTCAAAGTCCCCCTAGCCACCTTCTGCCATGTAAATTAAGGTGTGACAAATATCTATAAAAAAAGCAGATGATAAGACAGGAAGGATGAATGCAACCACAATAGGATTATATGCTGTCATAGACGAGCTCTGTGCATACATAACAGGGTACAAATCAAAGTCCTTTTCAGAAGTAAAAACGCAGCAATAATTTGGGTTGTGTAATTAGTCAGCCATGATTAAACAGTTTTCAAATTTGCAAATGATACCACAGAGAGAAATAGAATAAACTACTTCCACTGAAGGTAGAAAGCCGTGCATATACTTTCCATCAAGGAGCTTTACCTTAGACTTTTTGATGGGAATTGTATTGAGGCTTTGGAAGGGATGGCATTGAGGAAGAGGAGTGTAGAGGCAGCCTATATCCTTCGATGTCTTTAAGCATGGCCAGCACTGGTAAAAGTCTGTCAGTGTCAGATTTCAGGTTGACCCTTCAGGAACTGACAAAATGACCCCTGAGGATCTCTTCAAACCTTGCTTCATCACTCTGCAGACATCCACATACCCCCAGGCTTCACAATCTCCTACAAAAAGTGAGAAAAATCATTTTCTTCCTCACTCTCCTGCTGTTACATTAAAGGCAGCTCCGCGACTGATTCCTCTGACAATGTAGAGATTGACAGGTTCATCTGGAAGATATTAACCATGTAACTGTGAAGCAGGAACAAGTACCAAAAACCACATGTGTCTAAAACACATATATGTACAGAAATTTCCAGTGATGTCTTCATCAGTGTAATGTCCTGTGCAGAAAACTTCACAATGTGAAATGTTAACTTGAGTAGGGGCATAGTCCAAGAGACAGGGTGGTAGCAGGGGCATAGTCCAATAGATAGGAGAAATAAGACTATTTTGTCCCAGTATAATTCAAATCCAGTTCAACCTGAACTTGAAATTTGTTGTGTCAGTCAAGGAGAGGAGGACCCATTGAAATATTTGTGCCTAAGGCCATATAAACCCTGAAATATTTATATTTCCACCCAGGAGATGGAAATGATTAATTTTCTGCTGATAGGTCTGAGACATCTCCATGGCAGAGCCCCTACACCTCTATCTCTCTGTCCCCATGTAGTTGAAAGGATTCAACTGTGATTGCACCTCAGAAATCATCCAACCAAAGGGCCAAGGAAAGCAACAGGCAACTCAGGTAAACTTTATTACTTCTCAGTCTCACCCCTAGATCTGTAAATTCTTCAAATCATCAGATGGTTATTAGCATAAAGAGGTTATTTTTAATGGATTGACGTCTTTCTGTTCTCTTTCCAAGAAGGAATTGTTCAGCCTACTCAGCAGATACAAAATCATACCTTATCTGCACATACAGTCTGAACTTGGCCCAAGGAATCCATCCACATCCCAGGGAAAAAGAAAAGGAATAACACACTTTGACCATAAATATGCCCCTTCTTTCCCCAAATACCCTTACTAATAATGAATAAATAATTTTATTTTATTAATGAAATTCTACTATCCTTCTGCTTCTGTCCTCCCACTTCAAGAAAAAAAGGAAATAAATAAATAATAACCACCCCTCTCCCCCCTTCTATATGTATCACCTTCTCTATGGACCAGACAAGGAACTTTTTGACCAGTTACTCAGATGTATTTGTACATCATTTAAGTAGATCACACGAGCCTCATACAAAAGCTCAGCAAACTTGCTCTTGTGAGTGAGGTTATATGTAGTAGTGGAATTGAATATCATCTCAGGTATTTTACTGTTCTATACTTTTCTGTTTTGCACCATGCAACAAAAGATGTTTCTGCTCACACAGCAATCCTCGGAAAAGCCGATGCTTTGTACCCTGCACTTCCTCTCCCAAAGCTCACACGCTGCCATAGCAGCCAAGGCTATTGCTAGGTCATAAAAAAAAAATAACGTGGCCTGAGATTTTGGTCCTGGTCCTGTGATTTTGCAAGATACAAGGCATTTCTGAGTGTACAGTGGGTTCCCTCTGGTCTAAATCTTCTGGTTTTCTTTGAAAATGAAAGGAAATCAAAGGGGACTGATGGTTGCCCAGAATCACAGAATGATTGAGGTTGGAAGGGACCTTTGAATAACATCTAGTCCAACCCAGAAATCATCCTGACACAGACTTGAAATGTGGCAAAATGTCAACCTCACACCATAAACAGACCCTCAAACATCCATTCCAGTTATTCCTGGAAGTTTTCATAGCTGACACTATGAATCAGTTGGATTCCCAGTTCTCTTCCCATTAGATCAGTGACCAAGTCCATAAAATGACCAACCTGTGAATGAAGTCCCTATCTTAAAATGTACATAATATCCATACCTGGAAGTATTTGTNATTCCAGTTATTCCTGGAAGTTTTCATAGCTGACACTATGAATCAGTTGGATTCCCAGTTCTCTTCTCATCAGATCAGTGACCAAGTCCATAAAATGGCCAACCTGTGAATGAATCCCTATCTTAAAATGTACATAGTGTCCATACCTGGAGTATTTGTGATTAGGTGTCCCCTGTGGCTATCTTTGCCTATCATCAATGAATGGAAAAAAAAATATTTACTGCAGCGCTCCCTCAAGGAGCAGTTCATTTGCTATCTCGTTTTTGGCTCAGTATAATGTATGAGCGCTTAATGTGGATTTGAAGGGTACAATTCCCTGAATGCACCAAACAAAGCAGCAGCCGCTAATTTGAATTTCCCCAGAGCTGGCTAGAAAAAGGGTTTGTCAAAACTAATAACGGGTGAATCCGAAAATGGGCTGTGAAGAGAAATTGTCTAATCCTAGTCATTTCCCTTGGCAGCCAGCTCCACTTTTGCCGGGAGAGGCTGCCTGGAAATATTTTATTCAATATCATGTTCTATCTATATTGACCTATTTCAATACAGTGCTACTCTCAAAGACTCATCTGAAGAATTACAGTTTCGGATGTCAAACATTAGATACTCCAGTATGAAAATGTTAATTTTGGCTTTGATGCACTCTCTACTTTTGAGGAAAATCCCCAATTCAATCAATGAGAAAGCACTTATCCACAGTGAAGGAGGCTGGAGGTTGTTAAAAGAAAGTGCTTTAATAACAAATAATAAATCATTACAATAATAAAGAGCTAAGAAGAAGCAACACTGGGGAACAAGAAGCTATGCAGAGAAATCCTTTCCAAAGCAGAGCGCTTCCCATATTGTACAAGATGTATAAGCATATTTTATGCAATGTTAGGAAACAGAGTTTATTTCTTTTTGGGAACAGAGCTAATTCATCAGGGCGAGCATATGTCCTCCCATATGATTTAGCATCTGGGTCTCCACAGTGTAACATACCATTGGAGTTAACACTTACGTCTCAGTTCCACCCTGCTAAGAGCTGTTCCTTATTATGCTGCATTCCCACAGAATGTCCTCTATCCTGAAAGGTGTACGTATATATATATGTATGTATGTATGTATATATATTCATTTGTGTTCAAGAAATGCCTACGCAGATGCCTTCAGTTTGAGTGGAAGCTCTCTTGGGGGCAAGAAAAATAGCTCCTTAATTGAGTAGTGGGGACTGCCTAGATGTTTCAGTAATTAAGTCTCAGACCACATGGCTGGCTGGACCTTTTCCGAAGTGTGCTTATGCTGTAAAGCAACTCATGTGAGGCAAAATCTTCCACATTTGAGCATTTTGCCTTCAGGCTAATGCAGTAATTATGTGAAAAACATACTGTTTCCCGAAGGATGGATCTTTTTATTCACAGAGCAAGCATATTTATTTATTTTTATTTAGTTATTTTCACTTCGAAAAAAAGGAAGCATTATTCTTTATTTATTGTATATTCAGTAATATGTTTAAGACTCAGCATTTGGATCATTTGAATTGTGCATAAGGATACCTCCCTGCGATATGTAAACCAATATTTATAGTATAAAAGATCTAAAGTTATTCCTTATTGTCAAGAAACACACTTACCTACTCCTTGTTTAACTCCTTGTTGTTTAAGACTGGAATCTTTTCTCTACTTCACTAGAGGCTGTAGAGGATGATTGCATCGATATCTGAAAGGTCATAAAACAGCTAAATGGTGGGAAAAAATAATTATACCTGAGCATTAAGTTTTAGACAGATATGCCATGTAATTGCATTTTAAGTTGTTTCATTTTTTTGAACAATCACATGGAGTACTAAAAGCTGTTTTAGGAAATACTATATGCTCCTACACTGAAACAAGAGAAATGTTAGTTTATGAAATTGTTAACCACACTTTAAGGTCCTTGGAGATGACAAGCCTTAACCTAAACCTCTCTCAAGTGTGGTAGAAATAAAACCAAGAACAGATGAAGGAAATTTTTCATCAGAAGAACACTTCTCACTCTAACTATATTTTCATCTGTAAAGGTTTTTTTCTTTAATCTGTAGTTTTATGTAAAGTTTTTATCTTAATTTTAAGTATATTTTTAACAATATAATTAGTTTTTGTAAGCTGTTTCCACTAGTAAGGTAATTCATTTAACCTTACCCAGTAACATATTTACCGACTTGATACTTTAAAAGATGGTTTGAAAATACCTAAGAACATTCTTTGATATCCCACACCACATAAAAACAAGTATGTTTTTATGTGATGAAAACACGTTCTTGGACTTATGAAAAAATAATCAAAGGAACATGTAAATGTGCTACAAGGTTTCTCCTTTTTTACAGGAATTGTGTAGCATTCTCTGACAAAAGCAAGCCATTGTACACTCATTTCAGTCCTAAGCCCAAGGTCAACATCTGTTATAAAAACTAACAATTTCTTCAGCAAATAGCCACTTTCTGTTTGCACTAATGTTTGCTGTAAAAAGCTTTGGTGTAAGCAACAAATCCCCTAATCTGTCTACCACAGTCGTTTCTGGCCTTTTATGCAATTGCTTATTTCTTCTAAAGGTACTCAGGAGGCTGGGCAGGTCAGGGCACCTAATAAGCTTTGACTTCTGAAGGAAAAGGACATACCTGAAATTACAATCAATTAACCCACTTTTTCTGATCCGGACCTGAGGAGATTGAAAGCCTCTTAACACCATTGCCTTGATGCCTTTTAACAGAGTGAAATGAGGACAGAGGGATAGCAGTGATGGAGAACATTGCTTTATGTTATAGCTAGGTAATTGGTATTTTTTTAAGGACTCTACCATATACATCATCAAGGAGACATATTGTTTCATTCTTACTGAAAACTATCCTATTTTATCCTCTTTCTTAGGAATTTTATTTATTACCCATTTCCAATTTACAATGTGAGTCAAGGAAATTAAAAATGGGACTCATCTTGACAAACATAAGGTGAGATGAAACCCACCCAGCATATCACTGACTCTAGGGCCTGAGTAATTGAGTGCCTAGGAACCCAGGCTGACACCAGCACCTACCATATTCCATCTGCTCTGAGCCTGAGTTACTCCATCTGGTCTCTGATGGTGGAAGAGTGGATTTAATTCTCCTGCCCCAGTATGGACCCTCCCTCAACATGACCCTGAAACCAATGAGATTTGCAGGGAGATGAAGGTTTGCTTGTTGGAGTTTGACACCAAGACACCTTGGTTTGAGTCTTCTCACAAGCAAAATCTGCAGGCTGTTGGCAAAGTCACCTCACCTCCCATGGCCACTTTTTCATCCATCCTTCCATGCACGGAATGGTCCTTGGGACTGCAGTTGTATTTTGTACCTTCAAGCCCTAGCACAACAGGGCTCTGATGTCAATGGAGACAGCCAACTGCTATCAATCATCGTAACAGCAAAAAGCTGAAGAGGGAGAGAAGGCAGATCCTATGTTGTGCTACCAGGAATATAAAAATAGAGAGAAACAAGCAGAGAGACAGATGGTGAAAACAACAGACAGTATGAGCTGGATTCATCTAATAGACCTTCTCAGGATCAAAGTTAGATGTCTAACCTAAGCTAGTCCTTCTGTAGGCAACTGACAGCAGCTGGAGCCTCCAGAAGATGAATCATCTCGCTTTAGTACAGATGCCTAAAACAGGATGCATCTTCCATGTGCTCCAGTAACAACTCACCTAATATCTAGCAACCATTTGGGTTGTAATCGTATCTCTTCCCTAGTTTACCTTGGTCTTCTTTTCAAAGGGAAGGAGTGAAAACTGTAAAGTTTTATGCTCAGTTGTGAGCTCCTAAAATGCGACTTAGGAATTTGCCAAAGTGACATGTTGACATAGTAGTGAATATGATTATTTTATCAGGTACAAGTCAATTTATAGTCTGTGCTTTCTTTAATAAAAACATGGCATTTTAATGCTGTTCATTTAAAATAGGGTTTTTAATTTTCATTATGGAAAATCAAAAAGTTTCCATTGATTTTTCAGCCCTATATCTTTGTGCTGGCTGTAAATCAGATGCAATAATAACTTCTGAGAAGCTGGGAAGGGCATATTTATCTCCCTGAAAGAGTTATGAGGATGACAGTTCAGTTCTTCAGTAGCATCAAAGCTGCTACATTTCCATTCATTAACTTTCCCTTTTTCTATATAAAAACACATAATTGGGACTTCCCTTAGTGGAAGCATTTAGTGCATTTGACAGGCAACTTTTGAAGCCTGAATCTAAGAGTTATTGAGAGCTTCCTGAGAGTTGCTAAATGCTGTGTGTTCCCATAGACTCAGCATCTTGCAGGATTAGACTCTTGTAGTAATTTTAGATCTAATAATACCAATCTTTTGTAGCTCTTCTGCTTACAAAAACGTGTTGTGTGCTGAGCTGCTCCAGAATTAACTGACTATTCTTTTTTTGAAGTACAGTTTCTTCAAGCATGAAACTTTAATAATAGTATAATTTCTTCCCTTCCTCAAGATATAATTTCTGATGAAAATGAATGAAAGATTTTCTAGAATCACCTGCTTATTAAAATGTGTTTCCGGTGAGCTCAGGAATAAAGATTATAATCTGAAGAAGGCTTTGATTTTGATATTGATTCTCTTGACCCACCAGTCTCTTGTTTAGTTTAGAAATTTTATAAAGAGTTCTGGGTTTTGCCAGATTTGCAGATTCATTCTTAGGAGACAGTTAATTTGTTTAAGGGTCAGCAGATTGTGCAACTTTTACATATCATTCTGTCATGAGTTTGCTGCACAATTCAGTTTCTCAAAACTCAGCACCCAGAAAATGAAGACCACATAAGAACTGAGTGTCATTGAAGGAGCAAACTGCTATGGCCATGAGTAAATTTAGCAGGACCAAGTCCTAGGAAGAAGAAAAACATCCAAACACAACTTGTGTTAGGGAGGAAACCAGTCTCTGGCTTCTCTTGGTTCATTTGCTAGAAACCTCCCCTTTGTCACATGCTGCAGCAAATCACAGACAGAGCCTCCTCCTTACACGATCCTGTTACATACCTGGAGAAGGCTGGAAACCCTGTTTCACATAATAAAACACCATTATAATGCTCCTAGAAATGTTGCTCTGTGTGCTTGACTTTGCAACCCTAAAGAATATTATTTAGCTATGCTTCTGCTGATAATAATATGGATAAAACTGAAGCATATCCGCAGGTTAATGGGCTCTCTGCTGAGAATCACTATTCTATTGCAATTTTTACTTTGAGACTTTTTTCTTATTTATTTCTGTTCGCAATTACTTTCTCAATCCCTGAATGGACTTTGAGATAAGCAAGATTGTGAAAATGTGTCTGTTTTCTTTTTCTTAATGCAATCAGTAAAATTTAAAATTCAGCCATTTTAATATGACATTTGCCTTTATTTATGTTTTCTTCAGCTCTTGGTATTCAGACCTGTTCCCATATCCCTTTTGCTGTGAAATACCACCACACAGAACAGGCCAGCACTAGAGTATTACCCATAGCACAAAAAAAGCTCAAATAGAAAGCTCAAATTCCCAAGGAAGTTCAAATTTCCATGTTCTGAACTGAAGAAACTCTTACATCCTTAATATTTTAAATATGATAGAAAAGAATGGAGACAAAGAAAGCTTGTGCTGTGCTTGTAGGAATCGCAAATACATTATTTTCCTTCTGTATTTAGATCTCTCATTCTTTTTGGTGTTTGGCTTCAAGTATCCCATCCCTCTTTCCTATCAACAGCTGCAGCATATCCTACATAACATCTGCTGCAGCACTTACTACCCACATTCAGGCAGTATATTTTGCAAATACTAAAAGGCTCTAAGCCTGGAAAAGTTTTATATAAGAATTTTTTGTTGTTATTTGATTAGGCTGAATTTCACTTTTTGATATGACTGGGCAGAAGAAAATCTCTGATGATATTTTAAATGGTTTAGAAAAAAAAAAAAGAAAAAAAGAAGAAAACATTTTAAGTGTTTTTGAGTTTTTTTCTGAAGTCTATATATACTAGGAAGCAAAACCATTTTTGCAGTGATGTGTGGTTTGAAGAGCATATGTCTTCTACTGAGTTACTGTGATAAGTTCAAGTTCATTTTTAAAGACCAATCCATCTATCCAACTTTAGACATATCATAAAGAATCTTTAGATGATCCTAATCATCCTATGCTCCTTCTATAGTTATTGGGAAAAGGAAGCCAGAGGAGGCTCTGATATTGGGATTGTCCTATGGAGACATCTCTCTCGACACTGATACTTAAGAAAACAGACTGACTGGAGAAAAAACATTCCAAGCATAGAACTTCAAGCTCCAAAAAGGAACCATGTCCAAAACATTACATTTGTATTTCCCTTTTAAGGACAGTCATGTCCATGGTTAATTCTGAGATTTATAAGGTATTATGTCGAAACAAAGTGAGCCAAACAGTGCTTTAGTAAACACCACACTGATCTTGCTTACTAAGAAGTCTGAAGACCTGGAAAGGTGCATTCTTGGGATGAATTTGCACCCTTATCCCTAGAAACTAGAAACAGTGGCATATTGCTCTGGGACAGAACAGAGGACTGCATAGAGCACAGGCAGTTCATATTTAGACATCACTTCTAATTTCTTGGTTTGGGATCAGTAAGAAGGACATTTTATTACAAAAAAAAAATCATTTCAATTAACCTATGGATTTTATCTGGTTCAGAAAAAGTGCATAAAAATGACTGAGAAGAAAGGAAAAAAACTGTGTGATATGTGTAATAGTTTTTGTAGGAGATCTCATTAAACCTTAAAGGGGCTGAAAAATAAAATATATTGAAACATTGACACTTTAAGCCATATTTTTATTTCTACCACCCCATACGCTCTCTATATCACATATCAATCTCAATATCAATAGAGTTACCTTGTTTGCTCTGTTAGTGCCCTTTGACTGTACTTAAACTGTGGTAAATCATCAGCCACATCCAGATAAATACTAGTTACGAAATCGCTCTGTCCTCTCTCCGTTATGGTCCAATGCAAAGTGAAGGGCAGGCTCTTATTTTCTCTGATTTATTAGTAATATTATTAATAAGAAGAATTTGCTGAGCTTCTATTCAAGATTATGAAACACATTTTTCCAGTATTCATTATCCTTCCCAGACACCTTACACGTAAGATTAGCTTTGTTTTGGAGATAAGAGATGAGGATTGAAAGGGTCTCCATGACAGGAGAGGTTAGGATTCCTAATTCCCAAACAGCTTCTGTGGATAACAGTGTGTCTGGTGATTTGTCCACATGGCAGTACAGTAAACTTCAACCAGCAAATCCTGGGCTGAATCTGCAGTCAGAAAATATTAGAATTTTTTTGTCTTGTTTTCTACCAGGAAGATAAAATATGGAAAACACAGGATGTCGTGTTTATGATCTCATCCCTGCTTTTAAGTTTTGCATTTGGTTGTTCTCTGCCATTTGAGGCTGCTTTTTGCTTCTTAACCTGACTATTTTTTGCCGCATATTCTGTAACTCATACAGTTTCAGGACTGCCTGACACTTGTTTTCATGTGGTAGACTGGGAAATAATCTGGACAATAGTTTGGAAAAATATGGGAACACTTCCAAATACATTGCATAAGAGAAAAGGAATGACTACCTGGGACTGTGGCTCTTCCAGTCACTAAATACCGTGCCCTCCACAAGGCCAAGTAATAAATATTCAAAAAATAAATCAGAAGCTAAAATAAGACATTTCAGAATATTTAAGACATATGTGAGTGTTTTATGTAGAGCAACACTTTTTGCATAACAGAGTGCAAACCTTTTTGTTTGTTTGTTTATTTTGCTTTTTCTGTAGTGTCCAACCAGCTATTTTGCACTTTGGGTTTTCTCTTGCAACTCAGAGAACTTCCTTCAGGGCTATGGAGAGAATTCTGCCAACTTTCCAGATAACAGAGCTAATCCTGAATCTGTCATATTAAAGGCAGGCAGCACAAAGATTACTGCTCCAGATCTACAACCCTGATATGAGAGATCTGTGACCCTAGTTTGAGGACTCTTCTTGCTCTTCGTTAGTGTAAAGCAATATTTCTCCATATCCTAAGACTGGAAAACATAATATCCATCTGACTTTTGAAAGATAATTTAAGCACGGTAAACTTAAAACAAAACATAATTTGTCCAGGAAACAAAACTCAGTGGTGCTGCATGTGCAAAGACAGCAGAACTTTCTTTGCACAAAAAGGCCCTAATACCACATTTATGACTCGAGACAGAAACAGTTTTAGTGGTGCAGCTCTGCTTTGCTTTCAGACAGATACTTGACTTGACTAGTTGCATGATCTGCAAAACGACCACCTATCTCTGGGTCTTCCTAAGACGTTTCTGCTCCAAATACAGATTTACCACAAGTCCTCTTAAGTCTGTCAAGGTCACAAACACATGAAAAATGTCCTGAATTCTAAGAAACCCATTTATTCTCCTTGGATTCCCTGGATTCCATGTCACTACATTAAAACTCCCTTTGCTGCTTGCTGCAGCGAACAAAGGCTTTAAGAAGCTAAGCAAAATGAATATGCAGTTGTTTCATGGGTCTATAATGGGAACTTCAAAGTAATTTGATCAGATATGTTCCAATATATACCCTAAAACCATTACTGCCATAACCGTGATGAGCGAACGCAGTGAAATTTGAGGCTCAATCGTGTGACTAATTCCAAATTTATCGAAAGGAACAAGGACAAATGAGGTGCTGTGCTCCTGCAGATGCACAGTAAATGTTGGAACGACTGCAGCACCTCTATCATCAGCCTTCAAGCTATGAAGTCTGGAAGAGGTTAGAAATCACAGTTTGGCTGTGCATAGTTTTAGGCACCTTAACTCCCTATGTAGGCAGTTAAGCAAGGTGAACATGGATGCATTTTGCTATAGATCTCTACTACTGGAGATAAAGCCAGGTGCATGTCATAACATGCAACAGTTTGGGAAGTGCTTTTGACAAGGATAATCCATAATGTGGAGGGCAGACCACCCACTTAAGATGTTAGAGAGATGCTTTCAAACACCTGAAGCTAAAAAAGTCCTAAAATGCAGTCTCCCAATTGCTGAGTGAGTACACTCAAAGCTATTTTATAACGGAAAAGTAGGGATTCCCATTTCTTTCCCATTTCCTTCCACCAGTAGACTCTGATTTGTCAGAAGGGTCTGGGGGGTCTTCTCCCCTTGCCCATTAGAGAAATTAAAATCTGACTTTAAAATAATCATTTTCCTCCCTGCCTACACAACTTCCTTTTGGGGACTGTCATGTAAAATATGGGTGAAACAGTGCTTAAATAAGAAGGATTGGATCTCAATAGCTGATCCTAACTTTTGTTAGAAATGATTGCTTAGTTTAATAGCTGCTTAGTTTAATAGCCGTCCTCTCTGTGGATTCAGAAGGAGCTGCGTATTGGTAAAAGAGAGAAAATATATTTTCTCCTGCCTTATGCAGTAAGTGTAGCCATGCAGAAATGTATTATTCATGTGAAAGTCAAGGCTGTAATTATTTTAGGTGACCAGACTTCAACAGTCTACCATACACTGAGTGGAAATGGTTTTTCAGGCTTATTTATTGGTATTCTAGATTGCTGATGACTATAACAGAGTAGAGGCCCCTAGGGCACACATGGACACCACCATAAAGACATCCACGTCCAACCTTCCTCAAGGAGAACTAACAGGAGACCCCCAACATCCCATCACTCAAGCAGCATGGTGTAGACCTTGCAGTGTGCATGGGTAGGAGGATGATGTTAGCAAACATTTTCACGCCGACAGGTCACTTAAAGCTTTCAGCTTTGGTTCTCCTCATCTGAGGACTCGCCAGGGAGCGTTTTGCTTCAGGATTGCAAACATAAAGCAATAAATTCAAAATCCCACCTAGCTGTTTCTATCAGCAGAGAAATAACTCAGTCACGTCAGGCTGCTGACCTAAGAGTTTCTTGTTTGTTACCTGTAAAATCACAAGCAGGTCACCCTCTGAGTGAGACATGAGGTTGCATATAGAGTCCCACAAAGACTTACTTTCAAGCAAGTAGGAGTGGAGCGATGCAAGGATCAGACTTTGCAAATGGTTCAGAGTAAATCTTCATATACTTATTTGTTAAAATGTGAGTTTCAGCCAAAAAAGCTCATGGTGAATTTATGAAAGTCCCAGTAAAAACACTAGCAGCAACAACCGAGGGTGAGAAACCTCATTAAACCTTGATTTCAAAGAAACATTGAATTCTTTTTCTTTTTCTAAAAAAAAGTTGGAATATTTTGAATATGTTTGGAGTACAACTATTGAAGTAATTTTCAACAGAGGATAGTTCTCAAAAAAAAAAATCAAATCCCACTAACTGAAAAAAGATGCAGTTTTGTTGACTCAATGAAAAAAATTTTTTTTTTTTTTTAAGCTAAGAGTTTCAAAAATAATACAGTGTGTTGAGCAAGCTCCATATGCTTTTATTTACTTTTAACTTTTCTTCATAGAATATGGGAATGGAATGAATTTTAAAATATCGTCTGCTCCAGGTAAAATATGTTCATTTAATTATAATGATAAAACAGAGTTGTTTCAAAAGCGAAATATCCATTCTGAACAAACAAACAAAAAAAGAAAAAGAAAAGGAAAAATAAGAAAGAAGATGCTAATATTTTTTGATTCAGTATATAATTTAAAGTTTTTATTGAATATATTACTGTAGAAAAAACAGCATGAGTTTTAAATAATAAGCCTGCATTTTTCAAATGAGTAAAAAATGTTCAGGAGTCTTTGGTTGACTTTACTTTTATTTTTTTCTTTCATGATCCTCAAATGAATTTTCCAGTACAGTCAAAAGCAGGAATGATCTTATCAACCTTTAATTTAAAAGTAATACTGAATTATATTCTTTGAAGAGAACATTTCACTTTGTCTTCTATATTTGTCCATACGATTGGATCCCAACAACTAGTAAAATCCTAGTAAATCTGCAAAAATGTCTTAGAATGCTGTCAAGAACAAATGTTAAAGATGTCAATGACTAAAATAACTATAGAAAATCCATTTTTCATCTCCTCATTTTATTGTTTTGTTAGTAGTAATATCACTGAAGCACTAAGGAATTGGGTTAGGAATGAAAAAGAACAGAGCTGGTCCTTTAACCCTTTTCAGAGCTTAACAACAGTGACAACCAATAGTTACATACAGAAAATAAGAAACTAAGTGATGAGACCAGGAAATAATGAGATATCAGCCTGAAGAGAGGCTGATAAATGAGACATCAGATGTGAAGGCAAACAATTAAGCATCTTTGGACAATCTTTTAGGGGATCTTCCCACAGATTTTAAACAGAGCTCATCAGAGCACATGAAATACCAGGGTTGCTAAAAGGGCATATCTGGTTTCTCAGGGAAAAGTAGGAGAAATAGGGGTGAATAGCACAGACTTTCTTTTTCCCCCCTTTTTCTTTCTGTTTTCTATCTGCTGCTATGGGACAGGAGAAGCCACAAAATAGATGGGATGCACCCAAAAATGACCCTGAAAAAGCGTGAGGATTAGGGACAAAATGTGTGTTGAACTCAAAAATGTCAAGTTACAGCCCTATCCACTTTCATAGTGGTAACACATTGTGAAAGAAGCTTACACCATTGCAGCTTGCTCTATATCTGTCTTTAGATAAAGAAATTCTATTTCCGCACTTGTCAATCCAGTGTTGTTCACCAGCTTCTAAATACAGAGACATAAATGCAGTTCAGTATTTTTTTAAAGGCTGTTACATGTAAACCTGCCAAAAACAACTTTGATAACTCTGATTATTAAACACATATTATATTTTTAAATACAATAAATAAATGCATCACAAAAGACTTCAAGAAACTGTAATTAAGAAAAAAGAAATCTCTGATAAACCTCATAAACAGAAAAATATACAAGATATCTTGAAATGTGTGTGCTGTATGCACTAGTTATATACTTTCAGAAACACAATAAGAGATAAAGACAGTCAAATTCTCAATTGCCGGTGCGTTTATTACACTTCTAAGTTGAGTTTTCCTTCTTAGCTGGTATTTCTGAGTACTTAAGATATCCTGAAGAAGGACAGGGGTTTCCTTTCAATGATTCCACTAAAACTGTGTACATGAAACCAAGTGGGAAAAAAGTGAACAATAATAATTATCCCCATTTTTTACCTGCAGCAAGGAAGGTTTCAGTGAGACAATAATACATGGTTACATTAAGTTGGGGAATATGTTGTATGCACTAGGTTGCTGCAACAACTCTCATAAAACACGCATGGAAATCTCCTGTCAAATGGCTGAACTTCATGCCTTTTCCTGGACCACCTTTTCTACAATTTTATGGCTATCCTCACTGAGCAGAGGCTTCCTCTTTTTGAAAGAACAAGAACAAAAAAAAAAAGCAGCTGTTGCATTATTTTTGTTACCATTTCAATCAAAAGTGAACTAAATGAGGACTACTCTTAATCAGAATAGGGTATTTGCTGCTATCAGGTAGTTGCATATACATCTTTAGAACCTCTCTCTGAAACAGTCTCAGCCTACAATTGCAGAAACATCAAAGTTCATACTAGGGAAATGCAGAATCTAGGAACTGAAAATTGAGGTCTTTTCACTGAGTCAAAATGCCAAACTTCTTCCACATACCCTGAGCCTCTGAGATAGTCTATTTTAAAAACTTCTCCTAAAATCTAGGAAAAAATCATGGACAACTCTACATGAGAAATACTGATATTCTGCATACCACATTCACCAAAAAACTTCCTTTTGTCACTTTTGACTGTTTTCACATAGATGTGATGGTCAGGTGCATCTCACAGTTTTGTCAAGTGTCACCATCCAGATCTCCATGGTCTTCTAGACCTGAAGGACTCAAGAGTGCTGCAGTAAATGATATATGTTCATTCATTTTATGTAAAGAAAGTTAATTTTATTCCAGGATACCTGCAGCGAGATTCTTGAGGTCCTTCTGAAAGTTGATACAAGAATATACATTTACTTGAAAGTTATGTAGTACTCACCCATTGCCCCTGCTGATGTTTGCACCTTGAACATAATAAGAGGTATTTATTTCAAGCAGTTTGTGGCAAGGTAATGAGGGACTAGGGAGCACAAAATTCAATTATGTGAAGTGTGTTATGTATGTGTGTTTTCATGATTTGTATGGATTCATGTGCATGATAGATTGGTTATAAATTGGGTAATGTATTGGCTTGTAAATGAAATATATTGGATTGCAGGAGCATATTAGGTAGTGTATTGAATTCTCAGGGCCGTTATGACATTTTATTTGGAGGTGTAAAAAATCTCTGTTATTTTGTGTGTATGTCTAGTATAATTGCTTTACAGGAGTGATACCTGGGTCATTTATGGCAATATATTGGCATCACAATATATCAGGTCACAGAATGCCCTTGCCATCATTGAAGTGAAGGGATAAATGTGCTCCTCTGAGAGCAGATGGTCACCTCCCAAGCCCATGGGCTCAATTAGCAATGTTGGTAGCTTTGCAGAAAAAGACACACCATGTTGGTTGGAATAACAAACTCCCTCTGAATTTGGGGGTAAATGAAGGAGTTAGGTCTTTTTTTTTTTTTTTCCCCATGACATATTCCCTGTGTGTGACATGAGGGTTCATTCTTCAAAGCTGTTAGACCAAAAAACCAACTTGCTACCATAGTATGGTAGCAAGTCCACATGCCTCGAGACCTCATCAAAGACACCAAAAAGGAAAAAAAAGTATGTATTTATATTGTAGTTGATAGAAATATTAAATACCTTTTGATTAGAGCAGAAGAGAGCAGTTCTGCATTAGTGAAGAGATAACTTATGCACAATTTCCTTTTTTTATGAGCAGACATCTGATACTATAGTTGAAGTAGTGATGAGGTCACTAAAAAGAAACAAAGACTATAATATAATTGGATATAGTGCTACTAGTATACAGGCATTCCACTGGAAAGAAAAAATAAGGGGAAGATTTTACGAAAAAATGAGTAGGAAGTGGAGAAATCTTAAGGTAAAAGGGTGGAGGAGAAAGTGTTGTTTTTCCTTTG
The DNA here is from genome assembly GCA_013389825.1 of Crypturellus undulatus. NCBI lineage: Eukaryota > Metazoa > Chordata > Aves > Tinamiformes > Tinamidae > Crypturellus > Crypturellus undulatus. The sequence continues at coordinate 525,293 of VWPW01008661.1, read as the reverse complement.
TAAACATTGACATCTCTAGTGAGCTGTGGATAGATTTACTCAAAAATTTGTCACTTTGGGATGATCTTTCTAGCTGGGAAAAAATCAGAAGCAAACATTGCAAAGAGCATTTTTTTTTAGGATGGGGAGTAGAAAGAAGATTTATTTTGCCTTATTATTTATACTACTTCTTAAAGTTGCAAAAGTATTTCAATAATCTTTATAGAGCTCAATTATACCACAGCCAATTGATATGACTGATTTCAGGACTTTTTAATATGCTGTTTAAAACCTCCAGTGTAAAATATTCTTAATGCATGACAAAAAATATATAGCAATCTCTTTTAATGTAACTAAGTCCTGACTTCATTTTGTGGCTAAAACGCAGGAAGGATAAAGATTGAATTTGCATTAGATTATAGTAGCAAGTATAGTTGGTAGCAAGGTCTTGCACTCATCTCTGTTACTTATGCATGATAATACATAGCTATTTCTTCTAGTGCTGGGTTTTGACTATTTTTAGCTGTGTGTTAATCAATGCTCTGTAATATGCAGAATGTCTGACTAGTTAGTCAAAATAGTTCCTTTTAAGTTCAGGGTCTAAAGATCAAGTTTCTAGTTAACTGACAAAACTGTATTGTTAAAACTGTATTGTGAAATGAGCAAAGATCTAACTTCTTTATGAGCTGGAGCTGGAGCTGGAGTTTTATGACCTTTGAAGTATTCAGCAGGAGTCAAATGCTGGTGTCCTCCTTGATCTACCAGATATATTTGGCCTTTGGAGCTTGATCTTTTAAATTAGCTTCTGTAGAAGAACGTGAGTACAGATGACACTTGTGCTCCATATTTTTTTAATGTATTAAACAGGTTTCTAAATTTGTGGTGATGAGGATTTTATATATTTTTTTTTTCATAGAACAGATGGGAATCAGTCATGGCTAAATGGCAAAGCCCATGATGAAAGAGGAAATACTGAATCTTGGTCTCAAGAAATAAAGGCTCCTAAAAATGAAGGGAAGTCTCCAAAACCGTATGCGATATTGAGAGAGAATAATTCCCAGTAGAGGTGCTGTTTTCCAAAATGAGTCCAAAATTGAAAGGCTGTTTTAGTACTCATGATTAGCCATGATGATTTGGCTATTCCCCTTCCACTTCTGGGGCTCTTGATTCCCATCATCTGGGTACTATCGTCCACCAGTACAGCACACTCTTCATATTTGTTTCTCCTGTGGTTCAGATCTCCAGCCTATCAATGACCCCATCCATATGCAGTCTCTAAAGATGAAAAGAGACTTTAAATTTTGTGATCTTAATGTGATAATTCATGTCTTTCACCTTCAGCACTGTCACTCTTTTGAACTTTTATCGGGCATATATTATAAATCTGCAGTATATTATCCCTGAAAGAGACAACTTGTCATCCCAGGATTCTTTGGCCGTACGACGAGCCGATGTCAACCCTGAGGTGGCCTACATCTCTCATGAGTCATTTATATAAACAAAGGTAATAGTCATAGTTAAAAAGCAACCTGCAACAGTGGTGTATGACTTGATTGGCAGGCTCAAGTAGGTTTAGCATCCCTAATGATTTCTGAAATAAGTGTTCTTCAGGCCAATAATATATCCCTGTACAAGCTGGATAAAGATGGACAGCCTGGTGCTACGTGCCAAATTAAAAGTCAGGTATGGTCAGGGAGGGAATATTCACACATACAAACACATGGAAATAAAATGTTAAAATTATTATTTGGTTATAATTAATATTATTATTAAGTGAAGGTGCTACACAACCTACATCACCAATTAGAAAAGTATTTCCAAATATTTTGCTGCGAGGGCACTTGGATCAGGTAAGAAAATAATAGGATGAGCCACAGGGTAGGAGGGCAAATGTCACATTGTTAATATAAGTATTCTTTCTTATGTGAATATTTAAGAGCCACACAACATCTATGCTGGACTTTTAACTGGTATTTTTTCTCATTAGGGATCAAATGTCACCGTAGTTAGACTTTGTACCAGCTCTTCTCTTCTGACCTGACTACTTTGCGTTTGGTCACACTGCAATATAATTGTATATCTTCCAGTTAACAGCTCCTCTTTTCATTCGTCTTTTTTCTCAAAGTTCATTAAAGGATTATTTGACATTTTCCACTATAAAAGTGTCTATCTCATCATGGAGTCTGAGCTGCACCAAAAGCAGATGAGGCGGTAACTCAAAGGGTGCCTCATATTTTCTGACTCACATGTTCAGAAAAAAAAAATCAGTATCAGTGTATTTTCTCAAATAATTTTCTAATAATGGTTGTGAAGGTGGGGGATAAATCTGGGATCATGAGCTGTTTCATCTTGTTTGCCAGAACAAGATGAATTGTGTTTTTAATTTGAGTGTTACTCTGGTACTGGGAAGACTGAAGACTGATGGGTTGTGCCTGAATCTTAACTGTTGTCCCACTGCTGAGGATTTCATGGAACTTCCCTCCAGGATCCATGGAGATGGTAGATCTGCAGGACTGATGCCTTGGGAAAGTAGAGCTGTAAGTCAATGTAGAGTTATTCACATATTTCCTTTCTATATAGTTTATAACAAATGGCAAAAAATAATTGCCTTTTTTTTTTTTCAGAGATGAGTCTCAGAGATCTATGGTTACATGCCATTCCCACAAGCATGTACCATCGCTGCAGAGAAGCTTAAACTGCGTTTTTTATAAGAGTTTACAACCACTTGGAGATCTCAGAGCAAGTGAAAAAAGAAAAGAGAGAAAAAAAAAAAAGAATTAATATTGAGGAACAATGAGAGGGATGAAAAAAAATTAAGAATTTTCATTTAATTCACCGTGATTCAGCCCCTCTATTTCTGCTTCTGTATTTCATCTGTCTCCCCACAGTACACTAACTCCCTTTGGATTCTTTCAATGCACATGGTTAAGAATAATAGTTGGAGGCTAATAACCACTTGCATTGCATGTTGTTTCATATAAAGCCTATTATTAGCAATTACTTTGGATACTAATTGCGCATGACGTGTTAACTCAGTTTATTTCCTCTGATTCAAGGATTTACAAAGGATAAACCATTTAGGGGTTAGGGTGCCTCTGCTAATTGTTTTCCTGAACAATACATTTCTCAATCACCTTTGCCAGTATCCATTATCCTTGTTGATTAACCCTATTATCTTTGGAAGTAATTGACACTGCTCATCATTGTTCTATCACCTTATAACAATGTCAGTGTAAATACAACAGGAGGTAATTGAATCAGCAAATGGGGAAAATTCTGCATGCTGTACAAACAAAAAGAAAGGAAAATCCAGGTAGATTTAGTCAATAATATTATGAGTCTAATGATATCATAGAATATAATAATAGAGATATGAGCCTAATCATATCATACAATACGATAATAGGGATATTATCCAGCTTTGTTTGTAATTCGATTTTCCTGAGTTTGCAAGAGCGCACAGTGTTTGTTCATAACTGACACACTATGGTAACTGATGAAGGAAGGGAGTTATTTACGCAAAGAGAAGCAAATAGGTAGGTTACTTTGGGTTATTGTAAGCAATGGTTCATAAAAGTTAATATTATAGTAATATCTAATCTGCTGGACCACATCAGCAGATAAAGAAGCCAACTATTTTCATATCTGTTCAGATCATTGCCATCTTTTCTGCACTTTTCTGCATGAGCTATAAAAGTGGTGTTTAAGGAAAAGAGAAGAAAAATCTTTCAGGATTTTATTTGGTAAGATCTGCCCAAAATAGGTTTATACACAATAATTAAGGTTTAAACTATTTTGTCTGTTCTTATCTGCTTACTATCTCGCTGAGAAGTCACATGGAAACAATATATTTTTTAATCCATCTGCTTCCTTTTTCAGGCATAATTTATCCTTAGGCTCTGCATGATGTATGTAGGAATTTTGTGTTAATCCCTGTAAATTGTTTGGTGCTCAAACAGAAGGGACTTGAAGTACACAGCAGACTGTTTGGGCTGTGTGACAATACACCTAAGTGATCAACAAGAACACTAATTAAAAATAGCAGCTAAAATATCTGCATTTGGCTGAGCACAATTATCAGTACAGTACAGGAATATCCCCAGCATCAGCTTACTGCAATCAGTTAATCAGGGGTGAAGCCCTCTTACCCTTGACAGTCATTGAAAAATATGTTACCTTTTGGAGAGGAAAAGGATTCTCAGAACTTCTGAGACACAGAATGCTTCAATTAGCAAATGAAACATTCCCAAGAAGATCCTTAGGATTGACATTTTGGAATTTTTTGTCCTAAATGTCTTTTGTAACACCAGGAAAAAAAATAGTCAATGAAGAACCAATCTTCTCCCTTTTTTTCCCTTTTTTTTTTTTTTTTCCTGAATAGCACATATTTCTGAGGCACAGGAAAATGTAAATGCTGTACATTTGGTCTAATAATAGCCTAAATTATTTTCCAGATTTAACATATTAACAGGGTAGTAACACTATAAAACTGTTTTGAATTACAGGTCTCATCTACCTGAGGCAGTAAGGTAAGTTCATGTGTTGCTGATGAAGGAGTTCTGCATATTTATGGAGCAGAAAAGTAAAATATTAAGATATACTATGATATTAGACCATAAAATTTGCCTGAAATAAGCAATATTATATCTTAACAGAAATATTAGAATTAGGAAAAGATATAATACTTTCTTATTATTCTTAATATTATTATTTCTCTTTCTGATAGAAAAGAACTTCTACAAGGATAAAGATTTTTGTAAAATGAAGAAGACATTTCCCTGGTACATTATCTTTTAAAGGTAGTCTATGGTTGAGTAGAATTATGGTCAAGGTAGTGGGCATAGTCAGAGCTGTATGTTGTCCTTCACCCTTCTTGAGACAGCAAAGAACATTATGCCTTTATATCTGCCAAACCTTCCCAAACAACCCCAATCCAGTAGTTTTGTTGATTTAGTTGACCGAAATTACTGCAGAGGAAGGCAGTAACACTGATATCATGTGCCATTGCTTCTACAGTGATTCAAGAGACAAGTAATCCCTGTCAAAAATGCTCACCTTTTGCTCTTCTGTTGTTAATGACACAGCAAAATTGCCATGATGAGAAAACAGGTTCATCTAACCTGGGAATGAAGGGGAGACCCTTTTTTCAGAGTTAGGTTTGCCTTAGCTTTAAACAAGATATTTGTCATGCTTCATTGTAATTATATACAATTTCAAACAATTAAAAATAATTTCCAAAAGTTCTTGATGGGATCTGTCTTGTAGAATGATACCTTTAGCTGAGGGATACGACTGAAAATGAACCTATCAATTTCTTGCCATTTTATTTGACAGACCTAAATGCAATCTTAAAAGAAAATCCCTATCCAGCAAGAAACATATAGTATTGATGTCTTCTGAATTCGTACAGCACAAGACATTTAATACAAGGAAGACTACATGTGTATTTCCTTGGCCAATGACATTTTAAGTACCTTCCAGATCTGATTCCATGTTCCCATACCTGTTTTACTGACAATTTGTGCAGCCAAGTGGCTTGTCGAATCATAAATCAAGCCAAAAGAAAGCAACTCAGGGGAAAATATAGCTATTCTTCAGCTTAACAACTGCCTTAATCTAGATCACTAAGTCTGTCTGTCCAAGGTACCATCCAGCCCAACTGGCGTGTTATTTGCAACAACCAGCTGAGGATTTGTGGGCCAAAGGACAGAAAAAGAAAGGGAATTGTTTAAGCTGGCTTAAGCAGCAGTACCACTGTGGAAATAGTTTTATCTTCCCCTGCGTATGAGATTCTTTATATGGAAAATATATGCAAATGGACCAGATGTAGTGAGAGGAGAAAACACAGAAGCTCTGATTTAGCAAAGTGCTTAAGCACACTCTTAAAGTTAATCATGTGCTTAAGTCTATTCACCAAAGTACTTGGCACATGTGTATGCTTTTGCTGAGTTAATGTGATAAAGCAGATACCATAATGATAGTCCTAGGATAAACAGACAAGCTGAATTCCTACAAGCAGAGCATGGGTTTCTACAGGCAGGGAACATGTCAGCTCCTGTTTCCTATATTCCATCCTTAAATAGGTGTCTAAGGCACAGATAATTCCTGATCGCTTGCGTACTAACCTACTGCTAACCACACAACAGCCCTTGCTTTGTCCTCCCAACTCAGGGAAACAGGGAGCGATTCATGGAATCGCATCATTGACGTTCAGCTCTCTTATGTGAAGAATCCTATTTCTCACCAGTCACCATGTAGGTAGACAAGGTCCATGCCGTGTTCACAGGCATGAGACACCAATGAAGTGAGCTGTAGGCAAAGATACTTCAATTTATACATATGCAAGTGAATGTCTACATGAGTACGAGGAATCAAAGCTTCTGTGATTGTTAGCAGAGAGTGTGGTGTGGTGAGGAGAGAGTAGAGAGTGATTTTCCAAAATAAACACAGAGAGAGAGAGAGGTGGAATCCTTGATCTGATCACTCTTGCTTTTCCTTTGTGCCCTTATGTTATGTTCTTCTGATACACAGCAATTGTGTACTTAGTCAATGGCCAGTGATACAGGGCCTGATACTTTCATATTTCATGCTTCCATCAGGACTTCCATTTTTTTTCCTGGTCATCCATTTACTCCCTTCATTCCTTGCTTCTTCCAGGAGTTTATTCTCTTTTTTTTAATTCTCTTTTTTTCCCCACTTTTGACATCTTTCAACAACAAAAACCTACCACAGACTTGAAAACTCATGCAGATATTTATAGAGAATCTGGAATATGAGTCAACTGTTTTTCCTAGCTTAGATGTCACTTAATGTTCTTTCACTTTATTAGTCTCTCTCTATAAATGTACATATATATATGTACATCTTTTCAACAACAGTACTGTCATTTCCAAGATCCTATACCCTACCTGCTGTACCCCTTGTACCGCATACCCCATTAGTTGACACAGTTCCTACACCTCTGAAGTGTTCACATCCATTTCACCTGCCTTTAAACAGTCACATTTTCTTATAATCATATACTGACCAAAAAAATTCCCACTTCTTTTGTTTAAAATAAAACCAGTTAAAGGTTCAAGATATTTGTCAGAAGACAGCTGTATAAAATGGAGCAAGGGAATATAAAGACTTGTTAAGTTTTCCTTTTTAGGGAGAGGCAAGGAGGGGAAGGAGTACTTCTGTTTTATTGCTATAATATCTTTTGCAAAGTAATTCATAGGCTGAAGGGGAACAAGTATCCTTTACTAATCTCATTTAACACATTGAATTCATGTAAAATCTATTGCAACATCAATAACCACTATCTACATATTAATTACTGTAGGTGTTCAATAAGCAAATTAACATCTAGGTTGATTTCAGCTGAAGGAGAAGATAGTAAAAACAGATTTGATGTTTAAAAATAATCCTTACACCATACGGGTCTAAAAAAAAGGGGATGTGGCCTGTCAAAAGATCCACTGGTGACTGATGTACATGTGTACAATAGAACAAAGGTTGTGTGGGTTGCTGCTTCTGCTCAAGCTATTCAATACCTAAAATGTATTTTATATAATACAGCTGCATTCAATTTTCAGTGTACCTGATAAACAGAAGGCAACATAATATCAAATTGCTTTTATTCGCTCTCTTACTCATCAGGCTATTTTTATTCCTTTTTTTCACACAAATGAAAGAGACCCTCAGCTTATAAAACATGAAAAAAAATGTTTACTCTTGCAACCTAAATCTACTCCTATAAATTTTACATTGTTGTGGCTCTGTTGACTGAAGATGATTTAGTCCTGATTTAATAAGTGACCACTAAGAGGCATTTTAAACACGTTTTTTTCACCAGGCAATCTTGCAGGTCTGGTGTTTGTAGTGGGTACAAGATGGAAATCTTGATGCTATGGGACTGTGATATATTTAATTTCCTTCAGGAGTAACTGGATGAGAGCACTGTGACTTCTCTGACAAACATTTTACAGACCAAACTTTATGATGTCTCCTAAAAGAAAATGACCCATTGATGCCTTGTACATGGATAAATGGAGCTAGTAAATGAAATCTGGATAATTCCCAGAGTTCAAGTAACTGCATAAAGGAGAAGAGGAGTTATAATGAGAAACTGGTATGACTGTAAAATGTGTTAAATTAGAGTTTTCAGGAGTCAGCATCTACAGTGTATGTTTGATAATATTACCCGCGGTTCCTGTAGTGGAGACATCTATTGTACAGTCAATAATTTTAGGATATCCATTTCCTTATACAGGTAGCTATCGCAGAATCCATTTCCTTATACAGGTAGCTATCGCAGAATAGGTGGTCTTGGTTCCATTTTGGGCATGTGACAAAGGAATGACAAACCTTCTAACCAATTATTTAGACTCTGTACAGGAAAGCTGCTCAAGATTAGGCTTTTCTTTCCCCAAAAATTCCTAATTAATTTTTAATAAATATAAAACAAATATAGTTATATTTGTATAAAATTAAAAGAAGGTGTAGGAGCACTTTTGTGGAAAAAAGTGGTCTAGGGTGACCCGGCATACTGAAAGAATGAGTATATTTATCTACTTTGGTCTTTGTTGACCTTAACAAGAGCCTGGAGAACGAAGATCTGGAGTTGGGTCAGGTGAATCTAACATTGTTGAGAGTCTTGAGGATGCAACAACTGCCCCATCAAGCTGGTAAGCGTGTCCGACTCAAGCTTGAGGGGTTACAAATATGACTACAGGGGCCTAGAAATAATAACTATATATATAGATATATTAAAAAAAAAAAAAAAAAAAAAAACAGTGTTGTTCACAATGAAGCACTTCAGCTTCCATTTCTTTTGCATATGGACCACTCTTCCATCCAGGACTTCTGTATGAAGAAGTTTCTTCTGCTTGAAGAGATGCTTCTTCACCTCAATCTCTACTGTGGTATATATGCCTCTGAGAGGCCAAGAGCTGGTTAAAAAGCTGTGCTGTAGCTCATGCTTTTGGAACATCTTTAACATAATTTCTTGGGCAAGAAAAGAATTTCTTCTTTTCTCAAAGTCCATTTCACAGTGTGAAAACTGCTTGGGCATTTGTATGTTCTACATTCAACCAATTCTACCTCCAACCCATTGCAACCAGACCTTCGCCATGAATGTCTCCCCGGACACAGTGCAAAATTGCTTTAAGGCCCTATAACTGATCAGCTTGTCACACTGTCTCATGTGAAATAGCGTATAAAAATGCCCCCAGTGAAACTGTATCCAGTAAATATATCTTATGCCCAATATTTATGTCTCACACTGCTAAAGCAATGGAAAAAAATATAAAAATGGAAATAATAGCTATGTATCCTTCTAATATGTTGGGAATCTTGGATCATGCTCATTCAGAAAACTTGCCACAGGCCAAGCTATTTTATATCTATCCATCAATCCTGGTTTGATGCTTCAGAAAAAAGAGTAGGCAAGGCAAGTGAAATGGCAAGAATGATGATTATGAATGACTAGAAATTCAGTTTCAGTGATGCTAAAGAAAAGCTATTTTCTCCAGAATCTACTTGACATTTAATGTCAGATTTTTTTTTTTTTTTTTTTTTTCTTAAAGGTACTCCAAAGTTAGCTGTGGCAACAGGAAGTTTTTTGATCAATAATTTTGCTTGGAATGGCAAGCCAATGTGCAATTATTGGCATGCCAAACATGAAATTATGTGGAAATTACATTTCCCACATAGAATATATGGCAAAGGATATGGCAGAGGAGATCCTACACCAGTCATATGGTGTAGAACATAGCAAAGATAGCAAAATCAGGCCAAATCTCAAGACATAGCTTAGTCTGGCACTGACTTCACTGGAAAAAAGAAAAGGGAGGGAGGACATTGGTAACATTTACTCAGTGAGGAATGTCATTCAAAAAATGGTTTGGTGAATATTTTCTGATTTGAAAATCCAGACCAGTTTTTCAATACCTGTTAGTAAATAGAGATGTAGTGTTAGGGAATATCCCTTATTTACTGCTTTGACTCCAGATAATCATCAGATACATTCATACCTCTGCTACCTCTATGTTAAAGAAAAGCATTACTTCTTCTCCTATTCTATTCTTTCTCTTACTTGCTTGCAAAATGAGTTGACGAAAGGTTGGTGTTCATGCATTCATGTAGCTCCTAGCACAGCTGGATCTTTGTTGCTGCCCGGGGACTTTAAATTATCAGAATTGCAGAGGCAGCAATAACGTCAATTTACTTGAGTGACCGCCAAATCAAGCTCCTAATGAAAAGAATTGAGTTTATTCTAGTCTCGATTACACCTGTGTGTATATGCCTGTGCCATGAAAAAGGACTTTATTTCCTTGTAGATGAAAGGCCCCTCTACACATGAAATATTATTATTACTTCAAACCGCAATCCTTAATTTAGAGATCTGAAGTTATTACAGCAACAAGACACATTTGTCATTCATAGTGGATATTACTTTAAAAATTTATGCTATGTCGTTTTAAATATGCATTCAAAACACTAAAGGCTTTTTGTTCAAACATTAAGATCATGGTATTACACTGAAATTCCTAAGTAATAATTAATTTTATGATGCCAACAGCTAAACTCTGTGGGCCAAGTGCTGAGAGAAGCATAGAAGGTGCAGAATTTGTCTTACAGTCGATTAATATTTTGGGTTTTTCCTCTCATTTTGCCATTTCATATAGGAAATCTGGGTTTGAGCCTCTAATCTGGATCACCACATGAAGGGGACTCAGGAGGTCGGTACTAGAGGTGTCAGATCTTTAAAGGGGAATTTGTATGAAGTCAATCTTGGCTCATTTTCCAGCAGAGTTCTCCATATCATCATAGTGGCTCCTCTCTTAGAGAAGAAAATGTGTTGGATTGGCAGATAAGAACTTGTTCCCTCAGGACATCACAGAACCAAGCGCCATGGTGACATCACTTGTCCTGCTGCCGGTTCTTCATTTCCTGAGGAAATACAATACCCTTGAATCCTTCATAAACAATATATTTTCTGCAAGGTAAGCAAAGACACCAAAGAAGACTTTCCGGGCTAAAATTAGTTGTTTTTGTTTGTTTGTTTGCTTTCTATATGGCATGCAGTGTGTAACGGTGGAGTCAGATGCAGCACAACTCTCCAACAGGAAGGAGGAATGCCTCCTCCTCACTCATAGCCCACATTTGAAGAGGACATCAGACACAACTTTCCACTAATATGTAGACCTGCAATGTCAGGAACCCAGAGACTTCATTGGCATGTATCTCCAACAAGCTTCTCCTTGTCAAATTCACAGGAATATATACTTAATACTTAAGTATAAGAACATATACTTAATTTCTCTTCACTGATCCATCAGGTGGGGTACAGTCAGGAGACAGCAGCAGCAACAGTGATTCATCCATAGCTCTCAGGATCTTTGATTTTTGCATTGTAGCTGCTATAACCACTTGCCACAGCTCATCCTCTAAAGCAAATGTTACTCATAAACCTGCCCTGGGTTTTTTGCTGTGTGTGCCTGACTGAGTACACGAGTCACCTCACAGATGCCTTAGGGGTACAGGATGAACATATCTCAGGTGCAGAAGTTTCAGGCAGTTGGCAGCATCAAGACTTGCACCATTTTGCCCATGTTTTCTTGGTAGGAGTCATGGTCTTATCACAAGTTGATTTAGGCTGGTAGTTGGGGCATCCTATGAAGATACTTGGTCTAAAAGGAAAACGTAACGTGTTCTTTGCCCTGCTGCACCTCAGGAAAGAGATAATAAATAAAATCCTCTTTCTTCACTTCTGCTGCCATTGCAGATGCATGTGCATGCTCTACTGATCCACCCTTGGACTACCTCACTTCTTGAATAAACAATAGTCCTGCAGTTTATAACCTGGAGCTCAGCCTAAAGAAGAAAATCTTACCTAGACCGACTTAGAGAAGAAATAAAAAATAAAGGGAAATAGTTCAGCGAAAAAAAAATTACATAAAGTCTTACCATAGAGGCTTTATGATGTTAGTCCTTTTACATTCAGTGTTGTAGGTATGGAAACATAAGAAAATACTGAGACCGCAGCAGATATTACAGTAAATTTCAAAATTTGAGGAAAATAAATTTTGTTTGAAATGATTCTTTTTTCCTCAGAAGTACAGTAAATTAAAAATATGGATATTTTTGCTTGGGCATATGAAAAAGGTTTGTTTGTTTGCTTGTTTTTCCCACCATTGATGAAATGCTTTAGGGACACCAAACCCGTGCTTATATAAAAAAATAAAATAAAATAAAATAAAATAAAATAAAATAAAATAAAATAAAAATAATATAATATAATATGAACAATGTCTCTATTATACTACACATATTCCTTTGATGTGTGTGTCACAGAACCAAAATTGATGGTTTTATAGTCATTTCACTTATCCCATCGAAGCACTGCTGTATTTTCTGCAGTGTTTATCTCCATATTTAGTTTGTTTGGATTCTTTTTTCATTTGTTTAGATTTCCTGTTTTAATGCAGTATCACTGTCTTAAAGATGTCAGATAAGAATTTGAATGGGAGAGTTTTAAAAGATTGTCTTTCTGGCATGCTTTCAGCAGGCTTTATAATTAGAGCCGGAGTGAAAAGTTGTTACAACATTTTTTGAACCCAGAAAGCTCCAGAACTCTTCAATCACAGCACTAAAACTGCCTCATTAGGCACTTGTACAAGATTCAGCTGTATCAACCAAGGTTTTCTCCTTGTTTATAGGAGTAACTGTCATGTCTCCATGTGACTGAGTTAGTTATAGATCATGTCAGCCCTCCCGCAAGATGAGACTAGAAACAAAAACAGAAGACAGGCTGGGTTTTCATGGCATCTTTCACATTGAAAACATGTCAACGCAGTTTAGAAAACAGCAGGGAGGTGTGAAAGGTACTGGTACAAGGAAATGATGGTTGGGTCAAATGGACCAGCCTGCGCTCAGCAACATATCACTTAACCTAGGGCATCCAGAATTTACATTTAATCAAAGGAAGGATGCCGTGATGATGGATTTTTTTATATAGTTCGGATCAGCAGGAAGAACAAGGGGTGATAGCTCCTGGATATGATAAAGAGTGTAGGGTGGACCAAGAATGTGAGAGGTGTAAACATGGGTATGAAGAGCCATATATAGGAGCCACAGAGCTGACACATAATAGATAGAATAGGAAGTATAGAAATGACAGATAGACAAACTATGGAAACTCTCAACTCCTTATCTTAAAAAAAAATATATAGTTCACACATACTCAGGCAACCCAAACAGAGACTAGCAAAACGAGAAACTACAGAGGGGGAAATAAAATGAGCAAGCCTGAGTGACAGTGCACAGATTGGCAATCAGTCAGTTTACACTACATCTGAGCCGACAAGTGAGCAATCAGATTTTCTACAACCCATCTCCAAAAGGATGCAGGAAGCAACGAACTTTGCAAATGCAAAACACAGTGACACAGAAAAATAAGGCTGGAGAGGACCTCAAAAGGTCACCTAGTCCTTCCTTCTGCCCCCAGGCATCATAAGCTCTGCTGTATCACTCCAAACAAACGTTCATCTAATCACTTCTGGGGAATATCCAGCCATGAAATCTGTGTACAACCTTCTTCCATGCACCTTTGCCGTCTCCATGAGGCTACACTTTTTGCTTAGGGCTTGTCTAAATTTAGCTATCTATCTGGGGAATGTCAATTCAGTTAGCAAAGCTGCAGTCATTTAGTACCCTTTGAGGTGCCTCAAGGTGCCCAAGATATCTACATGGGGTGACAGATGTGACACAGAGCCCACAGGAGACTCTCGCCCTTCTGTGGAGGTAGCTGGAGGCCAGGCAAAATGTACTAGGGAATTCCAAGTGGCATCAGGGGTGCCAAATGTCTCACAATGTCACTGAACTGTAAGGCTATTGCTTAAACTAAATCCCTTACTACTGCTTGAGCTGGCTGCTTCACATCTTACCTACAACAGATATAGACACAACTCTTGTTTTTCTGAGATTGTGACCACTACTCCAAATAAATAACTCTAATGGTTTTAGTAGCCTTGCGTGCCACATTTTCTAGATTATTTCACTCTTTCTTGCCACATTTTTTCTAGGCTGAGGTTCAGTTTGTAATTCAGTCTTTTATTCAGGTTGAGGTTCAGTTTGTAATTAAGTCTCCCAGGCTAACGTCTCTAAATATAATTGTAATCTTCCATTACAGTCACTGGAAATCTAGTTCAGGAAGATGAGAGAGCTTAAAAGATTATTCAGCTGATCAAAGAGTGTCTACTTTAGGTGACATGAAGCACTCTCCATACTTCAACATTTGTATTGTCTAACTCTATTTTAAATATAATAGAAACAGGCATCAAGGGCATGAGAAAATATCTGCACAGAGCATCTAAACATCTTAATCTCAAATCCAATCTTCCCCGAAAGAAATCTACATCTCTTTGGCAGTAACGGTGAAAACTGAAGTATTGCTTCTCATATTTAGTTTATACATTTGTGCTTCTTGTAATATTTCTGCATAGTGTTTGCCTTTATTTAACCGTGAGACTTTGCAAAATTCTTTTCAGTTTGTGAACTAGTAACACTCCAGATGCTTTGCTGAGAATGACCAGACTGAAATTTTGCAACCTACACCTATAAAGGTGATCACTGATACTTGAGATAAATGTTTGCATTTGTCTTTACTGAACTGAAATGTGTTTTTTTGAGATTCTAGTTAGTCAAGATCATTTTGCATATTTTCCTTCAATATGTCCTCCTGCTTGTCCCACTCAGAACAGCGTCACTTGCAGATCAGCTAAACATATCTTCTATTCTATATTCCAGATTACTAACTGATATACTGAAGAGTGGTAAGCCCCAGATAGTCCAGTGTGGAAGCCCATGCAGAAGAAATATAATTATTCAATGAATACTGTATTTCAACTAGTTAAGCATCACAGTACTTCTGTTTAGATCAAATGCCCTAAAAAAGTATACTACGTAAAACAGTGTTAGATGCCTTCCTAAATCTAATAGAAATGACATCTATTGCTTTTCCATATCTGCAAGGCTTTTACATTGTTATAGCAATTTTACATTGTTATAGCAATTTTTTAGATTGGCTTAGCATGATTTTTTTCTTGATAAATCTGTTTTGGCTGCAGCTCTCACTTTTGTTATCTTCTAAGTGCTTATAGATAGTTTGATTGATTATTTCTTTCAGTATTTGTGCCAGGATCTGAAGTCAAGCTCACTGATCTAGGGTGCCTCTGCATTTTTTTTCTCTCCCACTTTTAAAGAGGAATATTTAGAAACTATTCTGTTAGTTGTCCAGAAACACATCTGCATTTCATAAGTTCTAAAAACATCCACAAAGAATTCTGCAGTTACTTTACTCTGCAGCCTAAGTATCCTGTTTTGAATTTCATAAGGTGCAACAGATTTTAAAACTACTGCATTTTCTAACTACTCTAACCCTTGTCCTTTTCCAGTGATTGCTGTCAGATTTCACTCTCAAAGAGATATTTTTTTTCTCAAAAAATGTGTCTCAGAGATGCATTTTTTTCAAATAAAAGGCACAGTGTAATTTCTTTTCAATGCTATTTACCTACTGAACTACAAAATGTTCTGCTCCAAACCTACCTCGACCTTTTATTTGCACAAACACAAAATATATCCTATCCAAGAATTTCAGAGGGCACTGTGCTTATTTCATCGGTGATGTCTGTATTGTTAGTGGGAATTCAGAGAAGTTTCTTCTGACTTAAGAAATAGTAAGAGTTCAGAAGACACACAGTTCATAATAGCTTTCAGGATTTCTATAAAGTTTTCCTCTAAGTGACTTACAAAGTAGTTTGCTTTCTTGGACTCTCTAATCCTTCATATAATAGATTTTTATCTGTGGAAAATATCAAAATTAGTTCAAGTGACTCAGTATCTCTAGGCCTATCATTTATCATTTCATCTTTTCTTTTATATATATAAATAGAAAAGAATTCCTTCAAGTGCACAGGTTTCAGTTTAGGTCGTGCCCATTTTCTAATTTCGCTGGCAATAAATGGCCTTGAAAATGTTTTCTTTTCTCTCACTGTAGATCAAAAGAAAACTTAATAACTCATTTTTATGGGATTTTTTTGAGCTCCAGCTCATAATGCTTCAGTTATTTTAGGCTAAAATTATAGAACATCCCTCACCATCATTAAAAAGGATATTTCAGATTTCAACTTGTTTCACAGACACTCCTTTCTAGCAGACACTTTAAATTGCAATGAGATTAATCCTACTTTATTTTGCAATTCTGCATTATCCTGAGTCTCCTCATCTTGTTTGTGGTCCGCAGATGCTTGCAGGCAGTTCCTAAGTGCAAACATGAAAAACTATATTGTGTCCAGTGATATTATCTTGGTAACTGGAAACTGGAAAGGCAGCGCAGGTATGGATCTCATCTTCCCCTATAGAAGCTGCCTTTGACCCTTATAACATTCCTATTAACACACAGATGAGCAGTATGGAGATAAAATCTGAAACACCGTACTCTTCCCCTTCTGTTTTGAGATACCATTTCACTAGAAAGCATTGTGTGTCACGTGTATCCAAGCTCTTATTTGTGATAAAAAACATGAACTCCTGTGTGATCTTTAGCAAATCAGTTTAAGTCTGTTTTGTATCTCGTCTCTGTTTTACATATGAGGAATTCACATTTTTCTAGTGCAAGGGATTATTAGGATAGTAGACCTCACAAAGGAAGAAAGGACGGTGTTGTGGTCCCCATTCTGCATCTAGAGTTGTGGGATTTGATATGGGACAACCTCTCCTTTCAAACAGCAGCCCACAACCTTGCCCAGGAGCTTCATAATGATGAGGCTGAAATTTGCTTACAAAAGATTTAGTGATACTGTGGAAATTACAGCTGTAATCTTCCCCCACCATGGGTACAGGATATGTAATTAGTTGCTAAAAATAATTGCAATCTTGCCAGTGGAAGCCAGGCATGTAAAATGTGCAAGTATCCAGCCTTGTCTGACACAGCATCGTTAATAAGATGCATAATCCCTACCCCAGGAATGTAGGCAGAGCTCAAGTGAGCTACAGTGTGAATGGTAGGTTATTAAATCAAGGGAGTTTGGCAGAGAAGATAAGTATAGGAATATAGATTTGTGCACACAGGGATATTGCTATGTTAATAAAACTTTAATTTTTAATTGAATTCTCTCTGCCAATTCAATTTCTTTTTTTTTTCCTTCATGTCTCTTGATTCTTGCTTTAAAAAAAAAATCCATCTTATTTCAAGGCATTGAAAGTAATGAGAACCAATGGTAAAAGTGTTTTTCCTTTATAGTTTTATGACCTTTTAGAGGAAAGCTAAGAATAGCATCTGACCAAATAAAGCACGTGAAGAGCTGCGTGCACTTGCTAAGGATGTCTAGAGATGGACTATGGAAAGAAAAGCAAAAGAATGGGTCAAGACAGAGAATGAATAAGTGAAAACAGTGATAAGGACAAAGAATGAATTTGCAAATATGCACCTGGGAATTTGTCACACAGTTTCTGTTGAATTTAATGTTGTACCATTGCAAAATCTGAGGATCGCATAAGTTTAAGGAGAAGTATTCTGTGCTCTTCACAGATGGCTAGAAAAGGACAGTGTCTTGTAAAATACACCCAAAAAAAGAGCCATTTCAAGAAATGAGCGTGTTTGAAGTGTAGAGATGTAAGAGAAAAGGAATAGCATGAATGATGCATTAAATTTCTGGAAGTTATAAGTATGAAGTGAAACAATAATGTAATAAAAATGAGAGATTTAATATTTATAAAAAGAAGAATATATATAATAAAAATAATAATATTCTCAACTCATATGAATCAGCATGTAACTATTGAAACTAAGGTGACACTTATCAGCAGGATTATCTACCTTAGCTTAACAAAATGGTCCGGTTCAGGTTTATGCTGAACATCAGTTTCAAGGCAATGACATTGCCTTGTCGTGTTTCAAAATATACCAAAAATTCACAATTACTTACAAATTCTGCGGCTAGGGCCATGTTTCACACCCAATCCAGGCTCAGGAAATAATTTCCTTTATCAATCTATATCTTGTTTAATTATAGAATAAAAATTATGTCTGCACCCCAAAACCACAGCAGCATAAATTGATAGTGATGTAGACATATATATGAGCCTACACAAATTGTACATTATTGTTTTGGGAGATATAAGCAGAAATTGGCATCTATGATCTGGACACCTCTCTTAATTGCCTTGCAAATGAAATAACTGAAATAACACTAATCTTGACACTGTTGCGGCATTTTCCTTGATTTTAATACTTAATGGCTCCCCAGATCCCTACTTTCACAAGCCCTCTGCATCTTCTGCTATAGCAGACCCACCAGAAAGTATCAAGAGCACTTAGGATAAAGCCTTGACCCAATGGAAATCAATGTAAAAAATTCCCTTGATGGCAACAGGGTCAAGTTTTCATCTTCAGCATCCACCTTCCCTTCTCTTAGAGAAAAGCTATATTTAAAGCCTCCCTGCCATGTTCTGCGCCTATTTATAAAGCAAAGATGTCAAAGTGCATTTCTTTGCTCCTCTCTGATCTATGGCCATTGAGTTATGCAGCCGAGCAAAGGTCTGCCCAGTGGGACACTCAAGGCAGCGGTTTCATTACCAGGGTGAACCAGCAATCAAGAGGTCAGTGCCCAGGAGGCTTCTGAAAACCCTCAATCCTCCAAAACAGAACATTTCCCAGTAGGGCATTGCCTTCAGCTGCCCCATATGTTTTTCAGATCTTCTGTCCACAAAGACTTTTTCTTATGGGGTTAGGGAAGAGGGTGGTTATCAGTGAGGCTCCAGCTGGTTTCTCCAAGCTCTCAGGTCCTTTCTGACGGTCACTGGTTATAAATGAGGGTCTTGGTGGGCATCAATTACAACTTTCCCCCACACACATCAGTAGTCCACAAGGAAAGAGAAGTTGGTTTGATCCACCGAGTACAGAGAAAGAATAAATGCAGTGAAAGAGAATTACTTCTCCCTCTTAAGAAATTATAAATGTTTCTATCAAACACCATTATCAGCTGTAGTGGAAATAAAACCTGACATTTGTCTCTAGAGGCTTTTACATTAAAGAATGATTTTTTACAATTACATTCTCCAAACATTTCGTTCAGTAATGGCAGAGAACAAGGCATAAGGGCAGGAGTCAGCAAAAAAAAACAGATTCATTCCCTGGCATGTGAAAATTAAAGGATTGCTTAGGAAAATTTAGAAACCAAGGAGATTTAAAGCCCAACCTTTCAGACCTGGATGTAGACAGTGTTTTTAAAGTAAATGTTCACTTTTGTTACCTAATAACCTTACCGAACTATATCAGTAAAGAAGAAATGAAAACTTCTGGAAACGACTGGGTTTCCAGTTGACAGATTTCTTTTAAGACATTTATTTTAGGCAAGAGATCATAATTAGGCAACTTCTGGGTCTTTTCCACCTTTATTTGAATGATTTGAAACTGGACATGGTTAAAAAGGAATCTTAGACTGAATGAGTGATCAGTCTGATTCACTCTAATAGTTCTGAGCTTATTAAGAATGTCTCTTTGAAGCAAAGTAAAGGTTACTGTCTCTTTTATTTTTATTCAAAAGAGAAGATCTGAAAAATTAGGGGTTTTTTTGTCTGAATCAGTCTGACCTTCCTTTGGAAATAGTACAGGAGTTCATTCAAAACAGAGCAGACCTCCACAGGGGTGTCAGTAAGAAGCTTTGCAGCCCATCATCCTCCCCTCAGGCCTGCAGGACGATGAGGAAACTTTCTCAAGGCTCAGAAGCAGCTCATTGTCTCTTCAGGCTCTCCCAGTCAGTGTATGGAGGAAGGTCTTCAAGACTTTCATTGTCAACACCAACTTCTCTGATCACAGAGGTTTTTTTTCCCTCCTCAGGCTTCCTTCCTCAGGCTTTTCTATAAATATTTATTACTGTAGTAACCAAAATATACACTTTAGGATTTCCCAAGTACATTGTTTAACTAACATCATACAGAAATGCTCTTGCATGTGCCATCCTTACAGCTCCAGGGGACAAAGCTGCTTTACCTTAAATCCATTCACTAATGTATGTGCTTCGCCAGTGCACCTCCAAGAATAAGCACAAAGGTCAGCAGGCTTTGTAATGAATACTCATCACTGGATAATGCTTCATCTTTCCTTCTCCCTAATTAACACTGAAATAGCATTCAGAACACATCGGTTTTACATAAAAAAGAATCCCTGATAGAGATTGGCATTTATAATTAATAGCCAGCTAGCTGAAGTGGTAGCTCTTTACTTTTAAGTGCTCCATTATTATAATTTCTCTTGAAATTCATTGTAATAACACTGATCACAAAGAGCCCATTCATCTTTGATTTAAAGAGATGTTGTCAACGTTGGCAGGGCAAAGATCTGACCTACGTGAGGATTTAAGGGCAAGACCATGCTGGAGCACTTGGGCATATGGAGTTACAGGAGGTTTGTTCTTCATGATAGAGGTTTTCCAAGATACAGCAGAGAACAAGGCGATGATTAAACCTCCCTTCCCACTGAATTCTCTGGTAACTTAATAGTGTCACACTGAAATCATCTTGAGACCCATGTGTCTAGTGTGTACATATACATTTTACTTTAAAGGAGACCGAGACATTTTATAGGAAGAAATGCCTGGAAGTACTGGGCTTGCCTTTGATCTCCAAACCAGGTACCAGCAATTGGGAAATTATCTAGTGCACAAACTGATAATATCTGTCTATCCGGAACTGACAGATTGCCTACAACTGGTATAAGAACTGATCTGCTGGTCTTCTCGAAAGTGAGATGGTGCATTTGAACCACATTGACCCATTTCTACCCAACCTCAGAGAGCTGATGGAGATAGTCAGCAATTGCCGCAGAAACGTATGAATCTACCTTCTTCAAGCTAGGCAGACATGATGGTTTTGAATGTTTCAAGTCAACTCTTTATGTGCTTTTTTTGTTTGTTTCTTCGTTTTCAAAACAGAAAGGTTCGCTCTGTCTATCCTCTACACTGCTACATGACAGCTGTGTCTCAATATATATCACTGCTAAGAATGTAATGAAATGAAGCTAATAAACTCTTCTGGGAGAAGGTGTATACTGAGAGAATGCAGTTGCTTTGTGGCCAGTCCCAATGTGAAAGACAGTAGAAAAGATATTGTGGGCATCCTGTAAATCCAATATTGCACTAGTACTCAGAAATGCTGACAGAAATGCACCCTAGTCCTATAGAGACTGAGGTGCACCAGTGTCTAACCCTTTTCTTTTCTTTTCTTTTTTTGATAAAACATTCCAAGTAACTACTTTTCTGCTTTGCTTATTGTGCAAAAGCAGAATACATTAGGTTTCTAACTCACACACTTCATTCGCTACAGCTTTGAAAATATAAAATGTATAAACTGCTAAACGTGCAATATAGACAAACATACATCACAACATGTTTTTATTTTGCACTCATTGATGAGGAATTATGGACAATAAAGTAAAAGGTGCATTAAAGAGCAAAACAGTCTCACATTTGCAAAATGAAATTGCTTGTTTAAAAATCCTCTCTTTAGAAAAATTATGTAATAATGGTTCCAGGACAGAGGTAAAAATAAGAGTTTTGTGCTAACTCAATTTTCAAGCTTTAGGAAATATCTGACCTCACTCACAAAAATGGAGAAAAGTTTCAAACAATACCATGTTCCCAAGGTGAAATAAGTTTCCAATCTTGTTTAGTGCTGCTACGGACTTCCAAGAGATGTCTGCTACCAAAATAAAACCAACCTCACAGATCCAATGTCCAAATTACTTAGACTTCTTGAGGAGACACCCTCGGAGCTTCAATATACATTATAGAACCCTTCGTCACTATAGTATAATAAGGGGTTGGAAATTATGGGGAGCAGACTCTCAAAAAATGCAGAAAGGAGAAATTGATGCAATCCTAAAATGCTTCCAAATTCCCTGACCTTAGAAATAATTCAAAGCCCTCACTGTGAGCAAAGTTTTACTCCCGCTTGTTGATCTCAAATCACTTCCTAAAAAAAAAAAATCAAAATTCACAAATATGAGTAGCTCACCTTTATTTCCCTAAGGGCAAACAGAGTAATCAAGTAAATTATTTAGGTGTCATTATAGGGGCATTGGCTTAGCTGAGAATAGAGTTTAGATCTCGTGATTCGTAGTTGTTTTAGAGAGCCCATACTATTATTCATAAGCAACCTCCCAAGAAGCCCATAAAATTTACGAAGTGGCAGCTCTATATATAAAACAGATCCAACATTTGCCATGGGTAATGCTTTACAGTATATCTGTTGCAAATCATTTCTTTTAACGTGTTCGTCTGTCTACACGTAATGATTTACTTAGTCTTTGTTGCCTGATGTGAATCTTCTCTAAGAAACAGCATGCAAATTAATAAAAGTGCAACTTCAGGGTTTTTACCTCATATTATTTGTTTAAATCCTTACATTGGGAGAGTCTGAACATTAAGAAACACTTTCTACACTAATTCATTTACAGATGCCATATTTTCCTTGTTTTCTTTTTTTTTCTTTTTTTTTTTTTTGAATTGCAATGTGAAAAGATGCCAAAAATGTTTTTAAGACAGTTCCTGGAAACAAAAGGCCAGAGAGAAATTCGTTTTCCATCTGGTTACAGTGTTTTAAAGATATTTATTAATCTTTGAAAGTTAATGTATCTACCTACTGCCCATGATAAGACACAGGTTTTCCATAGCTTTCTTAGAAGTGACATAAATGACATAATTCCCTTGCAAATTCTTCTTTTAATTGCCCAGGAGATAGTTCAGGTAATCGGTTTGTTTTGGAGGTTTAAACTAGCTAATCTTAATCTCAGAAATGATGGATGAGTAACAGGCAACACTTGGATTTACTCTATGCAAGTGCATCAAATTCCATCTTGCTTGGACTGATAATAACCCAAAAAATACTTCCTGGGACACTTTAGTATCCCTTATCTAATGGCTCTGCTTTCAGACAATGACCTGGGCACATATGATTTTCCCAAGCCATAGGCAGATCTGAGCATTGATGATAATGCCACCTCCTGTCTTTGATGCCCGGAAACATTATTTGTGCTTTTCACCTATTCTTCTGCACTTGGGATGAAGGTTCCCTCTCTGAAGTGTGAAAGAGAGGGCTCCAAGATTTTTCCATCTGTAGGTCAGTGATTCATCTGTGATTGTCCAGCTGCTCCTTTTCTCTAACATGCAAAACCCATCCCATCAAATGAGTCAAGATAAAACCATCTTTGAGTACAAGAGGATTGAGCACCTCAGTAATAGGGATCATGGTATTATACAAAGAGAAGCTGTGCCACTGGCAGGTAAGTTTATGAAGCAGCTCGGTCTGGACTGTGATTATGTCTAGAGACCAAAAGTAGAAAATTGCTTTCCCTTTTCTCACCCAACCATTAAAATGGACTTTGTGACAAGAGTTAGAAATATATAAATGTAACTCACCTTAAACCCACACATCTCAAGAGGACAATAGCTGTGCTGGAAAAGGAGAGTTTGCTGAATTAACTCTCACAATAAAGGTTACATGTCTAAAACTTCTTGACTCGTTGATCTTATCATGTTTTGATGTCTTGCTTTCTGCATGCTCACACTCTGCTGGTCTCTTGCTCATTGAAACTTGTCCTTTAAAAAGCATTCTTCTCAACTGTTTGCATTTTTTTTGTTTTGTTTTGTCTTTTTTTCAGAAAAAGTAAAAAAGAAGTGAAAGGAAGGAGCAAATTCTGACTCATATGGAGGTGGCTGGGTATTTCATAGCACTTCAGTCTTTAAAAATAATTGGTGAAAGGCAATGGGCTGATTCCCGCTAAATATAACTGTGTTAGTAACACTTCTAGACTCCTGTGTCTACTAGTGTTTAGGATGTATCTCAAATATATATAGGTGGGAAACCTACATACCCATCCCACTTCTACACCTTAGTTTTGGAAAGACAGAAATACCGGTGTATGGATAAGAGATGAAGTGACCTATTTATTCACATAGATCATGATGAGGAAAAGATCTGTGGACAGATCCATCCTCTGTGATTGCAGGAGGTGTTGGCTTTAGGTAATTACCGTCATCCTTGACTCTACAGGTGCTGCTCTTGAAGATGATATCATTGAGGAAACAGCAACTTAATTACTGATATTGCTTACTATCACCTTAATTGTAAAAAGAGAGGCCATAGGGTCCAGATTGTCTTTTGTGCTCTGAATTTCTAGGATCAGCTTTTATCTTTTTCTTTTTCATGTCCATATGGTTTTATCCTTTCAATTTTTATCATAATCCTCATGATATATGTGGTGTGGGTTCCCATCTCATTCTACATAGCATCGGAGTTGTTCATTTCCTTGGTCAGACTTGCAAGCAATCTTTCTTTTGAAGGAATGTTGGTGTAGCAGTTAATTACTTAATTCCGAGCTTGATGAGCAATTTACTTCATGTTTCTGTGCTTCAGTTTATGGAATTATAATTTAGGGATAATAATAATCTATCACTTGAGTCTCTCAAAGGATGCCCAGGGAATTAAGTAAATAACGTGGCTTTAAATTGCAGGTAGTCTGAAAAAGAGTGGGAGGAGTTCAGATTTTAGAAATATAGTTTGAGAGGACCCAGGAAATGAGAGCTCAGTTTTTCATGCAGAAGCCAATTATTAATATTTCAGGACTTTATGGAGCTCGGTTTTAAAATATGTATTTTGGACACCTGTCTTGTTAGGAGAACCTGCCAAGGCATTTGATGCAGAAGAACAATGATAAATGATTGTCAAATAAACTCGCATGTCATTGAACAGGAGAGGAAATCTAATGCTATGACTCAGACAAATACTGAAATAGTTTGTTACAGCAGCAGGACAAGCATCTCTTCTTCCTGGCAGCACAAAACCCAGTTGACAGGCTGATCCCAAGGCCTTCTACATTCGGTAGAAAGACTTCCCGGCTACCTCAGACTAATTAGCTCTTCTGTCAGTCCGAATACTGTCAGTCACAAGAGACTTTCAACAACAGGACCTCAGTCTCTTTGGCACCACTAGCAATATGTTGAACATCCCCAACCCATCTAAAACCCGCTGGGGTCCTACAGCAATGTTTGATCCTATAGCAATGAACTGCATGAATTATAATTTGACCAGAGTCAAGTGTTGTGTATGATGCAAATCTTCATGCCTGTGTTGGAGAGGGAGAGGCTGGCAGAATATTTGTAAATTATGCTAATGCATTTAATTTTTTTGGAGTTTTTCTTTTTGTAAAAGGTACTCAGTGCCTGGAGGGAGCCTGAAACTTCCTCCTGAGATGCCTGTCAAAACATTCACTTCCTGAGGCATCACTTGGATGCAGGTGCAGTTTGTAGCTGGTTCAGGCCTGGGTTGTCATAATGTCCCTAAGGCCAAAGTTTGGTCAGAGGGCTGCAGAGCCACATACACAGTCTTCTGCATGAGATGTTGCATAAGATGTGTAAGTTGAACTGTAGTTCAACATCAGATGGAAGCTGGGCAATTTAGCCACTTGGTGTCTCGTATTCCTCATTTCCAAACGTGACTCTTCATCCCATTTTATCGGCTTTTATTTTGCTGCTGTTCCAGTCACTAAAAGATTCTCTTTGCTTATTGTTTTTGTTTTTTTTGTTTTTTTCACATTCTTCTTTCTTCATCTTTGACTCTTCCTGTTTGTAGACTCTTCACTAGACAGATTTTAATTTTTTTAAAATCCTCTTTTTCCTCTTTGGAAAAGGAGCTCCCTATGGCTGATCCTTACCTTTGCTAAAGTCTGATAATAATTTTACCTTGCACTTCCACTGCCTTTTACAGAAATACTCCACTGAATCATGGCTAGGAAGGCACATACAACTCATCCAGTACAATAAAATGGAAATATGTTAAAAAACATAGAATACATTTTCAAAGCATCTCTTTAGTTCATATCCTAAATTCACGCTATAATAAACTTTGCACGTAGCCCTGGCTATTATGAATGAGACAGGGCCACTCTGGGGATAATAACTGTGTCCCACATGGTGCACAGGGATTGGGGTAGTAAACCAGAGCTGCCCTGTGATGGACTAACTATTGGAGAGGTCGTGGCAACACAAAAGCTCTTGTTACAGTGCTGGATGAAGTGATTTCCAGGTAGACAAAGTCCACACTGAAAGCATAAGATGTGACAAGTTCAGTAAAAAGCCATTCCCAGGAATATTCTCTGACCATACAACTTCTTGAGGCAGGAGGAAATTGTGGCATCTTCCTTTCTCACTGATGATCTCTATTCGATGCATTGGGATTCTTGCAAATACTGATTTACTATGCATGTCTCAACAAGTGTTGAGAAGAGGTGGAAAGGAGTTTGATAGGGTGCTCCAACCAACATTTCATATTGCTTCCTGGAGGTAAAGACACCATCTTTTTATGAGTCTGGGGTCTTTTTCCATGGATTGAAGGGGCTGAATATTTTCCTTGCAACTATAGGCAAGAAATTATGAATATCCTCTAAGGCATCTTGTAATCCTAATCCATACTACTTGCCCTAATCATCCAAATGGACGTGATGGATACATGGCAACACTGCTATGCTACCAAAATGTGGTGTATGTCCAAGCTAGCAGGTCTTCATTTTCACGGGTAACCAGAAAAACTGACCTTTACGTGGTGCTGACTGAACATTAGCAAGGAACTGAGTCTTGTCTAAATAATGTTCTTTCATAATGTTGATTTTTTTTAGCTGGAATCAATGTCCACACCTGTTTAGTTCTCCTTCAGACACAAATGAAAACAGCATGCACGATTAATATAGCTAAGTTGAAAAATAACACAGTATCGATTAGCCAGCTTTCCATTATTCTGTACAATATCAGTCAATCTCTACCAGACACCAGAAGAAGCCTAATGGGTTTTTATTTATCACCATCTAAAAAGTCCCCAGAGCAATCTTATTCAAAACAACAGTAAATCATAGGAATCCTTTGTCATCCCACAGCTGAATATCTTTGTGGCTCAGACTACAAGTGCAAACGCACATGCCAGATCCAAGATCCCTGACTGGAAATGTTTGGCTGCTAAATACCTACCAGTTTTGTTAGATTTTGGCCTCAGCTATCGTGTTTTGAGGCACATTACATATAAAACTCAGATCTGATCCCTGACTTCTGTTCTGTTTAAGGTGCCCAAAGGCCAAAGATTGCAATGGATATTCTGGAATTGTGTTATCGTTGCCACAAACACCTAATGACCCCTTAATGTGAAGATATGCAGAATAATATGTAGCTTGGTGAGTGTCATATACTTGTGCTTGTATCATCTTGGTCTACACACAAACTGGTTTAAAAGGACATTTTTAAACTATTTTGGGTGCAATCAGAAGAATAATAAGTTGTTAGCAGGTTAGCAATTATATGTTTTTTATTTTTATTTATTTTTATATATTTTTATATATTTATTTTATATATATTTTATTATTTTTTAATCAAGTATAAGGAATGGAAAAGGAAGAATCTCCAGTTGTTTTCAATGAAAAATTGCTTAATTAATTAGAAGTGGTTTGCAAATGTAGCTAATGACCTCTAGATATAATGTTAAAAATGCATGTGCTATTTTTTCAATGTGGATTTGGGATTTGTCATATAACAATCTATATTCAAGACACCCTTAAGGGATGTGAGTTCTGCTAGAAAATATTCAGGAATCCACAAACCAAAAGGGGGTGTAAACCAGTGACAACGCATAGTAACTGTCACTGGTAACAGCAGCAAGAAATAGAATGTGAGTTTTAAAACAATTCCTACTGATAAAACACTTGTAGGTTTAAAAATTACCATAAATGTATTTTACTATATTATAAAGAAGTCAAAAGTAAAGATCCAGTCCAAACTTTTTCTGCTCATACTAGAACTTACGAGCTAAGTGAGTGGTTTAGTGAAGATTTATAGCTTCAATCTTATTTCTAATTCATGGGTTTCCCATAGATTTTTCTACCATATGTTCTTCAGACGTTAAGCTTTCATTTTTAGAATAATGAAAGTCCTCTGTTTTTGATTGCTCAAATAGCCTTCTGAAGAACAGAATTGGAGGGGGAAGGGAATCTGTCTACATTTAGAAAGAAAAGTCATGTTGGGAAAAACTTAATTACTTTTTCTGACAGGAAAAAAAAAATTAAACTTGCAATTGAAAGAGGTGAAGCAGCAAGATATATTTTCATTTTTTTGTAAGGCATATATCACTGTGTACAATGACAATTCACTTCATAATCATCCTAATTGCCTCAATTAATTGCTTATATCATACAGGATGCAACTGTGTGGGGAGAAAGTTGAAGAGGAGGTAGAAGCAATCTGGATCACTCCACATCTGCCTTAATATTTATGTGCATAAGTGTCAGAACTCAATGTAGTTCTGAATCGAACACAATATTCACATTTTTGCCCTCCTCACCAGCCAGGATTTATGTGCTGGCAGGGCAGTGCCATATTCTCCCTTTCATCCCATGAATGCAGGTGGGTTACAGGTCAAGTACATCAATTCTTGCATATGATACTACAGGAAAGATATAACCACACTGCTTTCTTGCCACCCAGCCACATCTTGATCACATCTTGATGCAGAAGACCTCCCCTATGAAGAAGAATGACCCATCTATGAATGGAATGACTCATTCTATGACATGACCCATCATGGGACCCATCAGAGTACAGGGAGCTGTGAAGGTGGGTTGAAGGTCGACCCAGATTTGGCCTCTATTTTATCAGAGTCCATATGTTGAAGAAATACAGGCTAGTGACACTGCAGGGCAAGATCTTACCAAGAGACGATGGTAACTCATCAGTCCTGCCACTCACTCAGAAGAATAGGAGACATTATTCCTAATTTCACAGGAGCTGAAATGCAGTTTATCAATTACTTTGAGATAGAGGGCTTGTTCCTGGGTGCAGGGAATTAATTTTCCTCCAGTAACGCCTGGGAAAGCAGAAGATTGGTTTTGGTTGATTTACAGTGTCAGCGTTTTTTTATTATTATTTCAAGAAGAACTTCCATTTAATCATGAGGCATCTAGAAATTGAATACAAAAGGAGACCTTTCATTATTCATAGATAGTATCTTCCCCACTAGCAGACTTGCTGGGCTAATAATAACTATACTGAAAAAAAAATCTTCGCTTGGGTTGGTCTCATGGGGCATTTTATTCATTTCTTATTTACTTTTAATAGCTAAAGGGATGCTGAAGACAAGTAAAATCTTCCCTTCCTGCTCGGAGTTGGAGGAAATAATTTTTTTTTTTCCAGATTATCTTTGATCCAGGTCCTGGACAAAGCTAGTTAAATATTTCATGTACAAAATTTCTTTGATACAAAATTACAATTTCCAAATAATAAAAGTTTTCACAACATATTATAGATTTTTTTTTAACATATTGAAGATTTTGATGTCAAAAAAGCCATTGTCATCCCAGTGGTGGGAGATTACAGCCCAGACCGTAGAGGCATCTTGGTAAGAACTGTATTTTGGCTGAACTTTCCACTAAGCCTTACACAATGATTTCCCCATACGCATACATATATATGGCTGTTTGCCCAATTAAAAGTCAAAGAAAGAATCCACAATCTTTTTCTCCGTGTACACAGTGCAGATAATATGCCTTAACTTTCTGTCTGGGATACTGGGAAAGTTAATTTGCTAAAGCTTGTAAAGTGCTTTAAGATCTTCAGCTCTAAGAAGAGTAAAATATAACAATTACTTTTTAATGAACTAGAAATAACGAGCACTCAGTCTCAGTGCTCCTTTCTTCAAGAATGATTTCTCTTGAATTATGTATTTAATTCCCTCTATATATCTACCTGCTTTTATTTCTTTTTTTTTTTTCCTAGTGCACGTCACCACTTTGTCTTGGCGTCAGTACAGAAATGTAGAGTTTTGTTTGTTCCTTTCCCTGAGAACTTAAGCTTGTTACTAT
Source organism: Crypturellus undulatus (assembly GCA_013389825.1). Lineage (NCBI taxonomy): Eukaryota > Metazoa > Chordata > Aves > Tinamiformes > Tinamidae > Crypturellus > Crypturellus undulatus. Next base: position 495,376 of record VWPW01008661.1, on the reverse strand, counting down.
TGATTTGGAAAGTATTGGAGATAAATTAAGTAGTGGTGTTTTCAAGCAATAATATGCCTCAGAGGGGTTCGTGGATTGGGGTGAAGGATCCTTAAAGTGGCACAGAGGAGGAGTGATACTTCTCAAACTGTTTTTGTAGGATTTCCTACATGGATCAGAAGTAAAGAAGAAGAGGAGGAGTTTACCCATCACAGACTAAAATGGCATTGTAAGGCCTGCCCCATCTGAGCATTGATTTCATGCACCAATCCCCATATAGACCCTGAATGACTCAAAATTCATTAATTTTGACCTCTGCATTTCATGAAGGGCTTAAGTAAGACCATGTGTGCAACTTCAGCCACAGTAATAACTGCAGAGCATGACATTACTTCCTTGCATGAATGTCTACAGCACTACTGGTTTCATGTGAAAAAGAAAGCTTGTTTTTAATCTCTAAAGATGCCTAAATTCTCTTCTACCTTGGAATGGTGTCTTTTCTAAGAGAAGAGGCACTGCTAGTTGCTACAGCAAAATAATGAGGGAATAAAGAACAAACCTGGCCAGGTTCCTGGAAGAAGACAGCGTGCCTTACCTCCCCAGCTTCTTAGAAAAGACTTAAAATCTAATTTTTGTGTGTACTGCGTTCACCTATGGTGCTGTAAGAAATTATAGTTGCAATAAAACCAATTAAGAACTGTAAATAGTTAAGTGTAAGGGCTCCCTTACATTCATTTTTCTGGTAATAGCTAGTATTACCTGAGGAACTCAGCTATCTGATCCAGTTATGCCTGTGTAAGATGAGAATTATGATAGACAGGGGAGCTGTTCAAAATAAAACACTGCTCTCATCCTCAGTGCAGGCAGTGCCTCATCATGTCAAAGTCAATGACTGCACTATCCAGACAAACAGTGTCCACTCTACATGATCCTGAAGACATATGTGGTTTCTAGGAAAAAAAAAAAATATCAGATTTGTAGCATTCAAGGGCATCAAACTGTAGAGCAGTTAGTTTAAAAAAATAGTTTTGACATTATAATTATTTAAAACTTCAAAACTTTAGTCCACTGAGTACTATGCATTTTGAGTCTCATCTGAGTCTAAAAACAAAGTCTGCATTCACATGTTCAAATGTGACATTAGAAGGGAACATTCTTAAATGGACCCATTATACTACTGTATTCAAAAAAGACTGTGTCTGCAGGGATAATTTAAATAGCACTTCGCTTTGATCAAAGATTTGAGTCTCTGTCTCCATATTGCCGTATTGCTAGAACAGACCTTGGCCAGATTCTGGGTCTGATAAGGTAGGAGTCTCCCAACCAGTTACCAAACACAGTTTGAAGGATCTCAATCATGAGTCAGGTACTTTTCCTGGAAGGTGGTGCAGATGTGGCCTCTTTATTTTGGAAGATGAAAGTGTTTAATAGCACAGAGATGCACTATTCTAAATCAGTCTGAGCACCTGAAAACACTCCCAAAGATTGTACAAGTGTCTCCACTGCCTTTAAGATGTACCTGAACCAGAATTCAAACCTCCGTGTGTTTTATTACCATACTAGGTACTCAATTCAAGTTTAGGAAAGCCCTCCAGGAAGGATACAAGGGCAAACTTGGGACCACTCTTGCCCTGAGTGTTCACAGAAGAGACAACTGCATGTGGCTCTGCTGTGCTCTGTATGCCACATGCCTTGGAGGTAATGCCACATATATAGAAACTCCATCTGGGATATATTTCCATAATACACAGGGGTTATTTTTTCTCCTTGGTGTCACATATGACCATTAAGGGCTTTCTTCTATGGATTTCACAATGTTTTTTGCAAATGAGAGGGGCAAGTGTTCTCGCAGCTTTATATCTAACCCGAGGCAGAGCTCTGCTGTCTCTGGGAATATTAAATAGGATCATTTGTTTTAATAAGGGCATGAGATGAACTGTATTTTATGGTTCCTTGAGGAAATACCATAGGTTTTGGCACTGCAACCATGAAGCTAATATAATAGTTATTTCTGCATTAATTGCAATATACATGTTAAGCAGCTTTGTAGAGCTGTGATACAGAACTACTGAAGAATAAGCAAGCACCATCTGTTATCACACACCAGCTAAAAATATCTATAGATTTGTGCTAAATACTAAGAACCAATATAAATAGTAATTAAGAGAGTTACTCCATAAGGATCTTGAACACTGTAAAAGATATGGACCTGTGCTTTTATGGTAGGGCATCTCTTCCAGTAACAGCAAAGTCATTTGAACCACAGGAGAGTAGTAGTGAGGTGACATTGAGTGGATGCTGACTCCCTGCAAGAGGGAATTCAGAGTCTCTTTGCAAAACAGCAGTTATTTTAAGGAGCCCTTGCATGTGTTAATTCATTATCCCTCTAAAGGTTGTAGGAAAGCTGTCTCAGTGTTCAAGGAACACACACGTGTTTCAGACAGCTGGATTTTCCACCACCACAAACCTCTTCTGTGTCCTTTGGCAAGTCCTTCAAGGGGAAAGGGTAGGATCTGGGGCAAGTGTCAAGGACAGGTTTGAGATCTATTCTCTAAAACTGAGTTAATGTGCTCAACATTGAACACATCTTATGTCACTATTGGACCCAGATGAGATTTTCAGAGACAGAAGTAACTTTTCTTTAGTTTTATTTATTTATTTATAAAAGGTAGGAGTACTTTCCAAGAAAGAGCTGTTGAAACAACAAACCAGTTCAGACTCAGAACCAAATTCAGGTTTAAAATGTTCTTCTCCCAGTCTTCAGTGTTTCCCAATGGCAGTTCCACCTTTAGAAGGCCATCTCTGGGGAGCGAAGTGTGGGGATTTTATCTTATCCTACATATGCATATTTTCTTAATACAATGGTTTGATTACATTCAGGAACATCCTCTACCTAATGGATACAGATTTGTCTGTGTTGTATTATACAGGTTTTTCTCACAGTACAGTTTTCAAGTTGCCTGTCTATACATAAAAGTTGATAAATAGAGATAAAAAAGCTGTATTACCTCAGATGGATCTCGTGAGGATAAAGATATTCAAAATTTTGAAGTGTTCAGACATGATAAGAGACATCTCTTGGGCAAGCTAACCTAAGTTTTAGTACAAATGCACTAATCACTTTAATTACAGTTCAGTAAACTTGAACCAACACATATTTCCATTCTGGTAGCTCTGGTAGCCGCCTCTTCCTTCCTTCCTTCCTTCCTTCCTTCCTTCCTTCCTTAGAATCATAGAATCATAGAATGCCTAAGGTTGGAAGGGACCTCTAGAGGTCATCTAGTCCAACCCATCTGCACACGCAGGGCCACCTAGAGCACGTGGCACAGGGCTGCATCCAGGCAGGTCTTGAAGATCTCCAGAGAAGGAGACTCCACAACCTCTCTGGGCAGCCTGGTCCAGTGCTCTGTCACCCTCACCATCAAGAAGTTCTTCCTTAAGTTCCCATGGAACTTCTTATGCTTCAATTTGTGGCCATTTCCTCTGGTTCTGTCAGTGACCACCAGTGAAAAGAGGCCAGCCCCATCCTCCTCATTGCCTCCCTTGAGGCACTTATAGACACTGATGAGGTCCCTTCTCAGCCTTCTCTTCTCCAGGCTGAACAAGCCCAGCTCCCTCAGCCTCTCCTCATAGGGCAGACGTTCCAGGCCCCTGATCATCCTCGTGGCCCTGCGCTGGACTCTCTCCAGCAGCTCCACATCCCGCTTGTACTGTGGGGTCCAGAACTGGACACAGTACTCCAGATGTGGCCTCATCAGGGCTGAGTAGAGGGGCAGGATCACCTCCCTCGACCTGCTGGAGATGCTCCTCTTAATGCATCCCAGGATGCCATTGGCCTTTTTGGCCACGAGGGCACACTGCTGCCTCATGGTCAACCTGTCGTCCACCATGACGCCCAGGTCCTTCTCAGCAGAGCTGCTCTCCAGCAGGTCGGTCCCCAGCCTGTACTGGTGTCTGGGGTTATTTCTCCCCAGGTGCAGGACCGTGCACTTGGCCTTGTTGAATTTCATGAGGTTTTT